>CAWUFW010016911.1:0-287297 GCA_963921515.1 Calotriton arnoldi
CAGTGTGAATGACATTTAGCTTTGTCATCACAGTGGTATTTTTCTTCAGCCCAGGGTCACCACATTGTGGGGGCCCTGGGGGTGGTGCTGTGGTGTGTCTGTGACTTGCTGTGTCAGTTGTTGTTCCTACGTGCCTGTGTGACATGTGTGTTTTGTGCTCCCTCTCACCTGTCAATGCCTGCTTGCCCACATAGGGGATTTGGATCCATGAGTTACCTTAGTGTGGCAGTGTATGCACATCTGTATGATTGGTATTCAGCTCTCCTCATGTGTTGTGTTGTTGCCTGGGGACAATGGCACCCCCACCCCTCACCTGCTGTGTATGATGACAGTGTTGGTCTGCCTGTTTGTGTTTGTGCATCTGCACCACTGCATTGGCATATCTTGGGTGTGCCATTGGCTGTATGTTGTTTGGTGTGTTTCCCCTGCTGTCCCTGGGACTCCTAGGTCATCGGTCAGCACAGTGATCATGGTTTGTGTGTCCCATTGCTGCCATGGTATGGTATCTGTTCACCTCACATCTGCTGTCTCCACAGGGTATCTGCATTTGTGTGCCCATTGGTGCAAATATGTGGTTCTGCATTCTGATGGTCACTTCTGTCATTGTGTCATTGATGACTGTTGACGGTCTCAGCCACCATGGGTGTTGTTTGTCTGCACATGGCCAAAGGAATGTTTCATTTGCACTGCAGTATTTGGCTCCCCCAATTTATGTTGCAATGGGACACATACACGACTTTGCCACAGATGAGTTTTTGGTTCTGTGACCAGGAATGATCCATGCAGTTTGGCAGTTGCAGCTCTTTCTTTGTCAACAATTACCTTTTGGTCACTGTGATGATGAGGGTGTAGACCCCATTGCCACAATGGTCAAAATGTGCTTCAGCTATGGACCCCACACTTGCCTTTTGGTCACTGTGATGATGGGGGTTTAGACCCCATTGGCACAATGGTCAAACTGTGCTTCAGCTATGGACCCCACACTTACCTTTTGGTCACTGTGATGATGGGGGTTTAGGCCCCATTGCCACAATGGTCATGGGCTACTTGCATTGTGGGTGCCACACACATATATGTGTGGCACATGTGCTAGGGGGTCACATTGTATGTTCAATGTCATGTTCGGTGTTGTAGGCATTTGACACAGCCTGCTCACACGCTTGTCATGGTGGTGGGGGATGTCTTAATCTTGCATTCCCTAGGTTGTGGTGTGCTTGTTGTGTCATGCATTGTCCATCCTATGAGTGGGGGTGGTAGTAGTGGTAGGCATCCAGCCCCCTGGCTAAGGGTGGTAGTAGTGGTGGGCATCCTGCCCCCCTGGGTGAGGGTGGTAGTAGTGGTAGGCATCCTGCCCCCTGGTTGAGGGTGGTAGTAGTGGTAGGCATCCAGCCCCCCTGGCTAAGGGTGGTAGTAGTGGTAGGCATCCAGCCCCCTGGCTAAGGGTGGTAGTAGTGGTGGGCATCCTGCCCCCTGGGTGAGGGTGGTAGTAGTGGTGGGCATCCTGGCCCCCTGGGTGAGGGTGGTAGTAGTGGTAGGCATCCTGCCCCCTGGGTGGGGGTGGTAGTAGTGGTGGGCATCCCGCCCCTATGGTGCTGCTGTTGCTGGTGTAAGTATATTCAGATTCCCAGTGTATGTGTGTGATGTGTCGTGTCCGTGTTGTATGTGTTTTGTGGTTGGTGTCTGACTTACCTTCTGCGCCGTACGCGTCCGTGCCTGTTCCGGTAGTAGATGTAGAATATTGGTATGATCGGGACGAAGGGATTCATGGTTGGTTCGTGTCGTTCGTCCTTCTCGTTGCTTCGCGTCGTCCTCGTCGCTTGGCTTCGTCCTCGTCGCTTCGCGTCGTCCTCGTCGGTGCTGTGTTCGTCTCGTAGCCGTGGATCGTGTTGTGGCGCGATTCGGAGCTTATGTGCGCCTCTCCCGGATGCTTTGACGTGCCGTGCGTAGCGACGGGTTCGGCGCGTACGGAAAGCGCATCGTACTTGTCCGGCCGGACGGGGCTGCATTTTCCCTTCCGTGCGACTCGATTCGGCGTTTCCGGATTCGCCTCGGTCGGAGAACAGGACCTGGTTTGGGTGAGTACGGCTCGGCCGGGATTTTTGCTGTTGTGCGCATCGTACTTGCTCGTTCGGTGTGCTGTACGGATCGGTCGGGAAACTGGCTTTCGCATGGCTTTTTTCCCGACCGAATAGTATTGGGTGCGCCTCCGACCGAGATCGGAATCGGCCCCATAGTGTTTTATAATAGTTACTTTGAAGTCCCGATAAACATAGTGTGTGATTATATTTATGTTGAAGTCCCCACAGAGATAGTGCGTAATGATAGTAATGTTGAAGTCACATGACATAGTGTGTCACTAAAGGTTGCCCAGGTTGCCACAAAGATAGTGTGTGATTATAGTCTTGTTCAAATTCTCCAAAAGATAGTGTCTGATTATAGTCAGGCCCAGTTCTCCACAGATAGTGTGCTTGGTTTTGGTGTATGATGATAATCATGCTGCAGTTCATGCAGAAATAGTGCTATTAGAGTAATGCCAATGTCCCACGGAGATAGTTTGGGATTATAGTTAAGTCCAAAAGATAGTATTTGATTGATTATATGATTATATTGATGCCTATGTCCGCACAGATATAGCGCATGATTATAGGGCTGCCCAGGTTCCCACAGAGATAGTGTGTGAGTATATGAATGCCCAGGTCCCTACAGAGATAATGTGTGATTATAGGGATGCCCAGGTCCCCGCAGAGATAGTGTTTGATTATAGTCATTCCCAGGTCTCCACAGATATTGTGTTTAGTTTCGGTGTATGATGATAGTCATGCTGCAGTTCATGCAAAAGTAAAGCTCAGACCCCACAGAGATAATTTGTGGATATAGTTAAGTTCAAAGATAGTATTTGATTAATTATATGATTATATTGATGCCTAGGTCCCTACAGAGTTAGTGTGTGATTATAGGGAGGCCCAGGTCACCACAGAGATAGTGTGTGAGTATATGGATGCCCAGGTCACCACAGAGATAGTGTGTGAGTACATGGATGCCCAGGTCCCCACAGAGATAATGTGTGATTATAGGGATGCACAGGTCCCCACAGAGATAGTGTGTGATTATAGAGATGCCCAGGTCCCCACAGAGAGTGTGTGATTATAGGGATGCCCAGGTCCCCACAGAAATAGTGTGTGATTCAAGTTCCCAGATATAGAGTATTATGATAGTGTTGTTCAAATCCCTGTAGAGATAGTGTATGATGATAGTTATGCTGACATTCATTCATAAATAGTGTGTCATTACAGTATCCCCACAGATATAGCGTTTAATTATAGTCACTCTCAAGCCCCATTGACATAGTGTGTGATTATTTTCATGGTCAAGTCCCCTTATAGATGGTGTGCGATCATTTATGTTCATGTCCCTGCAGAGATCGTGTGTGATTACAGTCATGTTCAAGTCCCCACATAGATAGTGTTATGATAGTAATGTTGAAGTTCCTGGAGAGATGGGGTATTATAATTGTCATCCTCAGGTCCTTACAGAGTAGTATGTGATTATAGTGATGCCCAGGTGCCTGCACAGATAGTTTGTGATTACAGTCATGCTCAAGTGATGCAGAGATATTGTGTGATTATGGTGATGCCTAGGTCCCAAAAGTGATAGTGTGTGATAATCGGGATGCCCACATGCCCCACAGAAATAGTGATTGTAGACCTGTAGAGAAAGAGTGTGATAACTGTCACGTTCCGGTCCCTCTAGAGACAGTCTTTTATGATAGACATGTTGATGTGCCTGCAGAGAGATTATGTGATGACAGTCATATTCAAGTCCCCACAAAGTGAATGTATATTGATGTCCAGGTCCCCACAGAGATAGTGCGTAGTTATAGACATACCCAGATCCCCACAGAGCTATGTGTGATGATAGTCATGTTCAATTGCTCCTAAAGATGGTATGTGATTATATGAATGTCCAGGTCCCCACAGAGATAGTTTGTGATTATATGAATGCCCAGGTCCCCACAGAGATAGTGTGTAATTATAGAGATGTCTAGTTCTCCCATAGAGTTGGGGTATAATTATAGTGTTACCACAGTCTCTTCAGAAATAGTGTGTGATGATAGTCTCGTTCAATTCCCCGCAAAGATAGCATTTGATTGAATATATTGATACCGAGTACACCACAGAGATAGTGTGTAATTATAGTCATGTTCAAGTCCCCACAGAGATAGTGTGTGAACACAGTGATGTTCAAGTCTCCACAGTGATAGTGTGTGATTATAGTTATTTTGAAGACCCAGAAGAAATAGATAGTATTGGTCTGGTGTCTTAGTAACTAATATATCCACTTAAATGATCTGTGTCTGACCACACACTCATATGTTTGAATCCTGGTGTTCCACACAGACTTTCATTCTTCCACAGTTGATAAAATGAGCACCCTTGACTTGGGTAACAAAATTCAATTGTTATTCAGCACCAACATACACCCAGGCATGAGTGTGCGCTTTATAAATATACATGAGAGGATGTGATGTGATAATAGTGGTAGTCAAGTCCCTGTGGGAGCTAGATTGGAATTATCCCACTGATCTAAGTAATAATCCCACTTCAAACACAGCAATAGCTGAATTGAACTGTGCTCATCCATGAAGGTCCACACTTCCCTAGAAATCTAAATATCTGAGTTCTCATTCTCCTTTCTAGCCACCACCTTATGAACTAGTCTCCATATGGAAGACAAAACTGTATTTCTGATTGTAACAAACTCCCAGGACTGCTTATTTCTGACCCTGTTGGTATATTACATTGGAGAAATAGATTTAAGGACTGGCACATCTTTGTTATTTTTGTGTCTAGAATTCGAGAACATAATGGGCATCTCCCCCAAAGCTCTTTCTCCTCTCAGAGTTTTTCTTCTACCTGTGCTTGGGGCTCCTTCGAGCTACCTTGGCTAACACTCCATAAACTATTGTATGTACATTCATAAACTTTGTTCAGCAAGTTAAAACATTTGCTGTGTTTGGGAGCACAAGTTATATAAGTGGAACATACAGCTGGATTTTCAGAGTGAGACTGGTTGTCATTTTGTGCAAGAGTATAAAACAACCACATTGGCAGTAGTATGGTATTACTGCCTTTTAATGGAAAAAGAGACAAAATCAAAATGTGCCCATGTAAAACATGGGAGACTTTAATAAAGTTGAAAAATCAATTTGGGAGCCAGGTTTTATATTCGGGTGCAATATGGGAGTTCTTAAACACTGCCTTCTTCATGGAAAAAAGGACATTCCCAGCAATTGCCCATGTTAACTACAAGAGTCTTCGAGAGCATTGATGAGTCGAACAAATTAAGCTCCTAAACTGAGCTGGTATGCTCGTTGTGTAAGAGTAGATAATTTCACTTTGGCTGACATACAGCTGTCTTTTTCATGTGAATAAACAACTCAAAATGTGCCCCCTTAATTATAGGAGTCTTCCACAATGTTAACATAAACATACTTGAGGAGTCCAAATGTTAGATCTCTGTGTATGTTGGGCATACAACTAGGCTTCCTCAAAGGGGCTAGTGAATTCTCTGTTCAGGAACAGAGAAAGGCAAACAGATGTTTTTGTGGGAAATTAAACCATAAAATGTGACCCTATTAAAGATAGGAGTCCTTCACTAAACTGAAATGAAAATAGTCCAGCCCGAACTGCCAAGCTAGGTCCTCCTTGAACAAGAACACAAGCAACCCAGGACCAGTTTCACTCTTCTTATGGGCTCATTAGATACTAAAGCATATCATGGTTTTTCCCTCTGTATAATATGTTTTTGATTAAAAAAAATATCCAGTGCTTAAGAGCATCCTTCACTAACTTTGATGGGCAACTCTCCCATAAATGTACTGACTGTTCCATGGTGGAGTGTGTGGTGGGTGATGGGATGAGGGCAGGGTGGTGTTTGTGTGCTTGAGTGATGCACCAGACCCTAGAATAATGGTGGTAGTTCATGGCATATTATAGGAAGCCATGCTAGCTATTGCAGAATGAAGATAATGTGTGTTATTCTGTGGGCATCTGTTGTGCCACTAAACAACAAAAGGGGCAATAAGCCATGAAACAAGAGATACATTGGAGCACACAGAGGGGTATATACCACCTGCAACAAACCATGAGTTGGCACTTGCCATCTTCTGATATCTCAGGTGATGGAGGGATGGGTGTTTAAGAACCAGAAGACTTATTTACCAACTCTTCAGAAATAGCAAGGGGGATCCATACCCTCTGTTAGAAACGGGTAGCGTGGTGCAGAGCGGGCGGGCCAAACTCCGGAGGAAATGTGTAAAGCATCCGCGCAGCACACACAGGCGACACACCAGGCACACTACAAAAAGAGACCCCACACCAAGTTATGTGAAAACAGCATATGTATTATGCCAAAACACATTAGGATATTGTCACAGGTATGAACACGGTGCCAACTGACACCCAGCAATCATTTACATGGGGTTATTTACAGGGCAGGGCCAATCGGGCCGCTGCCAGAATCATCACCAGGCATAAACAGGGTAAATGAAAGTCAGTAGTAATATAGGTATAACGTCTGCCTTAGCAGAAAGGCGTTAGGCATGAAACTACAGCCTCCTCCCAGTAGCCCGAAAGCATGAATCACAGGCCCATTATGCATAAAAGCATTTGTATAAATCACAATGGCCTAAATCAGGATAGGCATAAGCACATTATGCAAACAGCTGGTATAAGAAACTTCATTAGCATAAGTGCAGTGACATTAGGCAGGAAAACATCAGTGCATGACATTCCTATTGGGCATGGAATCAGCCCGGCACGCCTAAATCACCTTATATAGGTGTAAAGCATATGAGGCATAACAACATTAGTAGTGGGCACAACCCCATGAACAGAAGGCCTCCTCTGCAGGCAGGAATCACCTTATGATCAACTCAGCAGCATCCACCTTAGGGGGTAAAACATTAGGCATAACCAATACCTCAGGCATGACATATGAACCATGTCCTGCGCGACATTAGGCCTAAACCTCAGCAGTGGCCTAGAAGGGAAACATCCTTGCATAATCAGGAACATGGAGCACATTAGCATGGAAACCTGAACCATGAGCATGGAAACACATTAGAGCCTCATATCAGCAATGAATCATGTGAGGCAACAGGCCTCGCAAGGGTAACCACAGCGTGCCCCAATCGGAGGCACAACACTTTGAAACTGGCCCTAGGCCACCTGGCCTCTCCCAGGAACTTAAGTGCCCTATGTCCCGCAGAGTCAGGGCTGGCTGCAAGGGCAGCGAAAACAAAGGTGCGCAAAGCGCTAGGGCAGGAGGGTCTCTCATTCCCCTCTCTGTTCTCCTGGGTAATCCAATGCCCCCAATGCGTTGCAGCTGCCCCCTGTCCTGCGGGGTAGCTGGGTAAACCCAACAAGCACTGGCGCCAACAATGCAGCGATGGGAGCCCCACTCCGGGCTCTAACAGGAATCTGCCCACAAGAACACTGGCACGGTGGAGCCCCTCTTCTGGGACTCTAGAATTTCCCAAAATGCCTCTGTTGTGCAGCTGAGGGAAGAAACAAGTACTGGGCACGTTGGAGCCCCCCTCCTATGGGACTCTAAACACAACCAAGGCCCTCCAAAGAATACTGGCACCGGGGGCGGGCACCGACAATGTGCCCCGACACACCCCCCAACCACAGGATGACTGAGCCCCACTCACCGGCAGTCTGGGGCCCCTCTCTTCTCCTGGGCAGACCACGTGCTCACAGGGTGCTAGGCAGCAGGCAGCTGGCAGTAAGATATAGTGCTCACCAGGTGCTGGGCTTAGGACGGCAGGAGAGCAGGCAGGCAATACTGGGCAAGATCAGCAGGCAGTGGGTACTCATCAAAACAGGACAGCAGCTCCTAGAAGCAGTCATCTCCCATAAAGTGGCACTACTCCTGACACAGCAGTCTTCACTCCAGTAAAGGGCTCTCACTGGCCCTGTGGACAGCGGAGGGGTGCAGATGGGCACAGGGGCCAGCACACAGGCCCAATGTGGCGGTACCTCCTGGCAGAGTGTCCCCTCTCAATCTAGTCCACGCTCCGTCTGAGCACATGGAGGCACAGTCCCCCTCACCCCACCTACCAGAAAGGGCTGGAAGCTTCTGGAAGGTTCCCTGGGAAACCGGTCCCAACTGGTTTAGGTGGAGGTGTAGAGCACCCTGGGTGCCAGGCTTCCCTCCAAAAGCTGGGGGTGCTGGGAAACAAACGACTAGACTGGTAAACCACCTCTGGCAGGCAGGCACAAGCACACAGCAATGGCGTCCATCTTAAAAGTAACATTTTACAAAGGTGCATTTCTACAATGGTGGAAATAAAGGTGCGTGCACCATTGCACAGCATTTATTATTTTCAGTTCAGACACACCATGTCAGTAAAAAAGCTAGGGGGAAAAGCGAAAAATTCAGGGAAAAAGGGCCAAGTCCAACACAACCCCCTCCCAGCCAAAAGCCAGGGTAGACTGATCAATGCCTTGATGGGCTTCCCTGCTTGGGGCGAGAAAATGTGGACGCAGGCCCGCAACTGCAGGGGCACCCGCAGGTTCTCTGCCACGCTGGAACCCGATGGTTCCCTCTCTCAAACCTCCCTGGACCAACTAAGCCACCCCACTGGTGCTCCCTAGTCGGTTGCGGCCAGGACCGGCCCCTAGGCCATCCAGATGTCTCTGGCCCTTGCTGTCTCACAGAGTGGGGGGCAGTAGCCCCAGGCCCGTAGTACCCGTTGGCCACTCTCCTTCTCCTCCTTGCAGTTCCAAACTGCCACTGGTCCACCTACCTGGGGTCCGCACCCTCAGGCTGACCAGCAGTCAGGGGCGAGGCTCTCCTCCCCCTACCTCTCCTTCTGGGGTTTCGCACTCTCCTCCTATGCGAGGCACCCTCAGACCACCCCTCTCTCACTCGTCCAGGGCCGTGACCCTGCATCTGATCCACCAACCCAGGGTCTAAACCCTTAGGTGGCCCCGGTGCCAGAGGCGAGTCCTCCCTCCCTCTGCACCCCCTTCCAGAGTTCTGCACCCTCCCAACTGGAGTAGTACCCCTGGAAGACAACTCCGGGGGGACACTGCTTACAGACGTCCCTCCCGCCAGGTCAGGCAGTCCCTGAACCTGGCATCCCAGCCCAGGATCTAAACCCTGCGACTGAGCAGACCCATGAACCCCTGGAGCTCTGATTACAGACGCCCCGGGTTCTCCCGACACTAGGGGATCCCCTTCAATGGATGGCCTATCGGGACAGCCTAGGCTCCCAACCTAGGGTTCCCTTATGGAACTCTCCAGGCCCTGAGACTGCGGTTGGGGCACCTCGGGACACCTCCCCGTCTCACTCCTTCCTGTAGATAGGACGTGAGGCCCTACAACCCTCTCACTACCCTGGGACCTAGCTGGGCTATTCTGCACCTCTCCCACCTCGCTGGGTTGGAAGATCCCTGAGCCACTCCCTTCTGGATCACTCCCCAGTGCCTCCTCAGACTCTCTGGCACTCACCCAAAGGTCTGCCTCCCGTGCAAGCTCCCTGGGGTCAGAGAACCCACACTGCAACAGGTGGTGGCGCAACCTTGGGAAACAATTCCTTAGCATGTGTTCCTTGATAAGTACATGGAACATCCCTTCCCAATCACTCACCGCGCCATCCACCTCCCAATCCTCCAATGCAGTCCAACACACATCCGCATACTCCCCCCAAGACTGATGGGACAGTTTCTTGCCGCCCCTAAATTCCAACCTGCCCCCCTCCTCCTGGGGATCAGGCACCATCTTCCGGGCTCTGGGAGTGGGACTTCCCACACTGGAATCACTCTCGCTGCCACCACTGGATCCCACCCTCACTGGTGAATCCAGACTCCTGAAACCACTCTCAGGGGACAACCTACCCTCCTGAGCTAGTCTCTCCCTGGCGAAGGCCCTCTCCGCCTCCGCCATCCTCTCCTGCGCTAGGACCCTCTCGGTCTCTAGCCTTTTTTCTTCAACCCTCAGCTGCGCTATCTCCTTGGCGTGCCCTAACCTGAGCCTCTCCAAAGCCAGCTGGTGCTCCCTTTCTTCCCTCCTATCTACCCACTCTTCTGGGGACAGGGAAAGGGATGGGGCATTACCCCTGGGGCTGGACCCAGCACGGGACTCCCTGTCTATGGTGTCCTCATTAGCTACTGGCGTCTCTGCCCTATCATTTTGTACCTCCTGTTCGGGATCCTTAGGGCCACCCTCCTGGCATACAGCCAGGGCCCTCTCTTGCTCATAGTGCTCCCGGTCCCACTCATCCTCTTGCCATTGGATCAGGAATCCCTGAAGGACTGGCTTGGTGTCTGACCCACTTACTATTATGTCTCTCTCCTCACAGAACCCCCTCAACTCCAACACACTGTACTTAGACAGATCGTCCAAATCAAAGGCAGATTCCATTTTGGCAAGACACCTCAACACAGTGCAAGACAAGGGACCTAGGTGCAAGAGCTGCCTACAGGAGTGCACAATTCAAAACGACACTTTCAGGGCGCAACACAATCAGGAAAAATAATCCCCAAAACCTGCGATTATTTTAAATGCTCAGTTTGCAGTGCAACCCGTTGTCGCTGTGGTACTGCGCGAACACACGTCCTATCCCACCGCTGAGCACCAATGTTAGAAACGGGTAGCGTGGTACAGAGCGGGCGGGCCAAACTCCGGAGGAAATGTGTAAAGCATCCGCGCAGCACACACAGGCGACACACCAGGCACACTACAAAAAGAGACCCCACACCAAGTTAGGTGAAAACAGCATATGTATTATGCCAAAACACATTAGGATATTGTCACAGGTATGAACACGGTGCCAACTGACACCCAGCAATCATTTACATGGGGTTATTTACAGGGCAGGGCCAATCGGGCCGCTGCCAGAATCATCACCAGGCATAAACAGGGTAAATGAAAGTCAGTAGTAATATAGGTATAACGTCTGCCTTAGCAGAAAGGCGTTAGGCATGAAACTACAGCCTACTCCCAGTATCCCGAAAGCATGAATCACAGGCCCATTATGCATAAAAGCATTTGTATAAATCACAATGGCCTAAATCAGGATAGGCCTAAGCACATTATGCAAACAGCGGGTATAAGAAACTTCATTAGCATAAGTGCAGTGACATTAGGCAGGAAAACATCAGTGCATGACATTCCTATTGGGCATGGAATCAGCCCGGCACGCCTAAATCACCTTATATAGGTGTAAAGCATATGAGGCATAACAACATTAGTAGTGGGCACAACCCCATGAACAGAAGGCCCCCTCTGCAGGCAGGAATCACCTTATGATCAACTCAGCAGCATCCACCTTAAGGGGGAAAACATTAGGCATAACCAATACCTCAGGCATGACATATGAACCATGTCCTGCGCGACATTAGGCCTAAACCTCAGCAGTGGCCTAGAAGGGAAACATCCTTGCATAATCAGGAACATGGAGCACATTAGCATAGAAGCCTGAACCATGAGCATGGAAACACATTAGAGCCTCATATCATCAATGAATCATGTGAGGCAACAAGTCTCGCAAGGATAACCACAGCGTGCCCCAATCGGAGGCACAACACTCTGAAACTGGCCCTAGGCCACCTGGCCTCTCCCAGGGACTTAAGTGCCCTATGTCCCGCAGAGTCAGGGCTGGCTGCAAGGGCAGCGAAAACAAAGGTGCGCAAAGCGCTAGGGCAGGAGGGTCTCTCACTCCCCTCTCTGTTCTCCTGGGTAATCCAATGCCCCCAATGCGTTGCAGCTGCCCCCTGTCCTGCGGGGTAGCTGGGTAAACCCAACAAGCACTGGCGCCAACAATGCAGCGAGGGGAGCCCCACTCCGGGCTCTAACAGGAATCTGCCCACAAGAACACTGGCACGGTGGAGCCCCTCTTCTGGGACTCTAGAATTTCCCAAAATACCTCTGTTGTGCAGCTGAGGGAAGAAACAAGTACTGGGCACGTTGGAGCCCCCCTCCTATGGGACTCTAAACACAACCAAGGCCCTCCAAAGAATACTGGCACCGGGGCGGGCACCGACAATGTGCCCCGACACACCCCCAACCACAGGATGACTGAGCCCCACTCACCGGCAGTCTGGGGCCCCTCTCTTCTCCTGGGCAGACCATGTGCTCACAGGGTGCTAGGCAGCAGGCAGCTGGCAGTAAGATATAGTGCTCACCAGGTGCTGGGCTTAGGACGGCAGGAGAGCAGGCAGGCAATACTGGGCAAGATCAGCAGGCAGTGGGTACTCATCAGAACAGGACAGCAGCTCCTAGAAGCAGTCATCTCCCATAAAGTGGCACTCCTCCTGACACAGCAGTCTTCACTCCAGTAAAGGGCTCTCACTGGCCCTGTGGACAGCGGAGGGGTGCAGATGGGCACAGGGGCCAGCACACAGGCCCAATGTGGCGGTACCTCCTGGCAGAGTGTCCCCTCTCAATCTAGTCCACGCTCCGTCTGAGCACATGGAGGCACAGCCCCCCCTCACCCCACCTACCAGAAAGGGCTGGAAGCTTCTGGAAGGTTCCCTGGGAAACCGGTCCCAACTGGTTTAGGTGGAGGTGTAGAGCACCCTGGGTGCCAGGCTTCCCTCCAAAAGCTGGGGGTGCTGGGAAACAAACGACTAGACTGGTAACCCACCTCTGGCAGGCAGGCACAATCACACAGCAATGGCGTCCATCTTAAAAGTAACATTTTACAAAGGTGCATTTCTACAATGGTGGAAATAAAGGTGCGTGCACCATTGCACAGCATTTATTATTTTCAGTTCAGACACACCATGTCAGTAAAAAGGCTAGGGGGAAAAGCGAAAAATTCAGGGAAAAAGGGCCAAGTCCAACACAACCCCCTCCCAGCCAAAAGCCAGGGTAGACTGATCAATGCCTTGATGGGCTTCCCTGCTTGGGGCGAGAAAACATGGACGCAGGCCCGCAACTGCAGGGGCACCCGCAGGTTCTCCGCCACTCTGGAACCCGATGGTTCCCTCTCTCAAACCTCCCTGGACCAACTAAGCCACCCCACTGGTGCTCCCTAGTCGGTTGCGGCCAGGACCGGCCCCTAGGCCATCCAGATGTCTCTGGCCCTTGCTGTCTCACAGAGTGGGGGGCAGTAGTCCCAGGCCCGTAGTACCCGTTGGCCACTCTCCTTCTCCTCCTTGCAGTTCCAAACTGCCACTGGTCCACCCACCTGGGGTCCGCACCCTCAGGCTGACCAGCAGTCAGGGGCGAGGCTCTCCTCCCCCTACCTCTCCTTCTGGGGTTTCGCACTCTCCTCCTATGCGAGGCACCCTCAGACCACCCCTCTCTCACTCGTCCAGGGCCATGACCCTGCATCTGATCCACCAACCCAGGGTCTAAACCCTTAGGTGGCCCCGGTGCCAGAGGCGAGTCCTTCCTCCCTCTGCACCGCCTCCCAGAGTTCTGCACCCTGCCAACTGGAGTAGTACCCCTGGAAGACAACTCCGGGGGGACACTGCTTACAGACGTCCCTCCCGCCAGGTCAGGCAGTCCCTGAACCTGGCATCCCAGCCCAGGATCTAAACCCTGCGACTGAGCAGACCCCTGAACCCCTGGAGCTCTGATTACAGACGCCCCGGGTTCTCCCGACACTAGGGGATCCCCTTCAATGGATGGCCTATCGGGACAGCCTAGGCTCCCAACCTAGGGTTCCCTTATGGAACTGTCCAGGCCCTGAGACTGCGGTTGGGGCACCTCGGGACACCTCCCCGTCTCACTCCTTCCTGTAGATAGGACGTGAGGCCCTACAACCCTCTCACTACCCTGGGACCTAGCTGGGCTATTCTGCACCTCTCCCACCTCGCTGGGTTGGAAGATCCCTGAGCCACTCCCTTCTGGATCACTCCCCAGTGCCTCCTCAGACTCTCTGGCACTCACCCAAAGGTCTGCCTCCCGTGCAAGCTCCCTGGGGTCAGAGAACCCACACTGCAACAGGTGGTGGCGCAACCTTGGGAAACAATTCCTTAGCATGTGTTCCTTGATAAGTACATGGAACAGCCCTTCCCAATCACTCACCGCGCCATCCACCACCCAATCCTCCAATGCAGTCCAACACACATCCGCATACTCCCCCCAAGACTGATGGGACAGTTTCTTGACGCCCCTAAATTCCAACCTGCCCCCCTCCTCCTGGGGATCAGGCACCATCTTCCGGGCTCTGGGAGTGGGACTTCCCACACTGGAATCACTCTCGCTGCCACCACTGGATCCCACCCTCACTGGTGAATCCAGACTCCTGAAACCACTCTCAGGGGACAACCTACCCTCCTGAGCTAGTCTCTCCCTGGCGAAGGCCCTCTCCGCCTCCGCCATCCTCTCCTGCGCTAGGACCCTCTCGATCTCTAGCCTTTTTTCTTCAACCCTCAGCTGCGCTATCTCCTTGGCGTGCCCTAACCTGAGCCTCTCCAAACACAGCTGGTGCTCCCTTTCTTCCCTCCTATCTACCCACTCTTCTGGGGACAGGGAAAGGGATGGGGCATTACCCCTGGGGCTGGACCCAGCACGGGACTCCCTGTCTATGGTGTCCTCATTAGCTACTGGCGTCTCTGCCCTATCATTTTGTACCTCCTGTTCGGGATCCTTAGGGCCACCCTCCTGGCATACGGCCAGGGCTCTCTCTTGCTCATAGTGCTCCCGGTCCCACTCATCCTCTTGCCATTGGATCAGGAATCCCTGAAGGACTGGCTTGGTGTCTGACCCACTTACTATTATGTCTCTCTCCTCACAGAACCCCCTCAACTCCAACACACTGTACTTAGACAGATCGTCCAAATCAAAGGCAGATTCCATTTTGGCAAGACACCTCAACACAGTGCAAGACAAGGGACCTAGGTGCAAGAGCTGCCTACAGGAGTGCACAATTCAAAACGACACTTTCAGGGCGCAACACAATCAGGAAAAATAATCCCCAAAACCTGCGATTATTTTAAATGCTCAGTTTGCAGTGCAACCCGTTGTCGCTGTGGTACTGCGCGAATACAAGTCCTATCCCACCGCTGAGCACCAATGTTAGAAACGGGTAGCGTGGTGCAGAGCGGGCGGGCCAAACTCCGGAGGAAATGTGTAAAGCATCCGCGCAGCACACACAGACGACACACCAGGCACACTACAAAAAGAGACCCCACACCAAGTTAGGTGAAAACAGCATATGTATTATGCCAAAACACATTAGGATATTGTCACAGGTATGAACACGGTGCCAACTGACACCCAGCAATCATTTACATGGGGTTATTTACAGGGCAGGGCCAATCGGGCCGCTGTCAGAATCATCACCAGGCATAAACAGGGTAAATGAAAGTCAGTAGTAATATAGGTATAACGTCTGCCTTAGCAGAAAGGCGTTAGGCATGAAACTACAGCCTCCTCCCAGTAGCCCGAAAGCATGAATCACAGGCCCATTATGCATAAAAGCATTTGTATAAATCACAATGGCCTAAATCAGGATAGGCATAAGCACATTATGCAAACAGCGGGTATAAGAAACTTCATTAGCATAAGTGCAGTGACATTAGGCAGGAAAACATCAGTGCATGACATTCCTATTGGGCATGGAATCAGCCCGGCACGCCTAAATCACCTTATATAGGTGTAAAGCATATGAGGCATAACAACATTAGTAGTGGGCACAACCCCATGAACAGAAGGCCTCCTCTGCAGGCAGGAATCACCTTATGATCAACTCAGCAGCATCCACCTTAGGGGGGAAAACATTAGGCATAACCAATACCTCAGGCATGACATATGAACCATGTCCTGCGCGACATTAGGCCTAAACCTCAGCAGTGGCCTAGAAGGGAAACATCCTTGCATAATCAGGAACATGGAGCACATTAGCATAGAAGCCTGAACCATGAGCATGGAAACACATTAGAGCCTCATATCAGCAATGAATCATGTGAGGCAACAGGCCTCGCAAGGATAACCACAGCGTGCCCCAATCGGAGGCACAACACTCTGAAACTGGCCCCAGGCCACCTGGCCTCTCCCAGGGACTTAAGTGCCCTATGTCCCACAGAGTCAGGGCTGGCTGCAAGGGCAGCGAAAACAAAGGTGCGCAAAGCGCTAGGGCAGGAGGGTCTCTCACTCCCCTCTCTGTTCTCCTGGGTAATCCAATGCCCCCAATGCGTTGCAGCTGCCCCCTGTCCTGCGGGGTAGCTGGGTAAACCCAACAAGCACTGGCGCCAACAATGCAGCGATGGGAGCCCCTCTCCGGGCTCTAACAGGAATCTGCCCACAAGAACACTGGCACGGTGGAGCCCCTCTTCTGAAACTCTAGAATTTCCCAAAATGCCTCTGTTGTGCAGCTGAGGGAGGAAACAAGTACTGGGCACGTTGGAGCCCCCCTCCTATGGGACTCTAAACACAACCAAGGCCCTCCAAAGAATACTGGCACCGGGGGCGGGCACCGACAATGTGCCCCGATACACCTCCCAACCACAGGATGACTGAGCCCCACTCACCGGCAGTCTGGGGCCCCTCTCTTCTCCTGGGCAGACCACGTGCTCACAGGGTGCTAGGCAGCAGGCAGTAAGATATAGTGCTCACCAGGTGCTGGGCTTAGGACGGCAGGAGAGCAGGCAGGCAATACTGGGCAAGATCAGCAGGCAGTGGGTACTCATCAGAACAGGACAGCAGCTCCTAGAAGCAGTCATCTCCCATAAAGTGGCACTCCTCCTGACACAGCAGTCTTCACTCCAGTAAAGGGCTTTCACTGGCCCTGTGGACAACGGAGGGGTGCAGATGGGCACAGGGGCCAGCACACAGGCCCAATGTGGCGGTACCTCCTGGCAGAGTGTCCCCTCTCAATCTAGTCCACGCTCCGTCTGAGCACATGGAGGCACAGCCCCCCTCACCCCACCTACCAGAAAGGGCTGGAAGCTTCTGGAAGGTTCCCTGGGAAACCGGTCCCAACTGGTTTAGGGGGAGGTGTAGAGCACCCTGGGTGCCAGGCTTCCCTCCAAAAGCTGGGGGTGCTGGGAAACAAACGACTAGACTGGTAACCCATCTCTGGCAGGCAGGCACAAGCACACAGCAATGGCGTCCATCTTAAAAGTAACATTTTACAAAGGTGCATTTCTACAATGGTGGAAATAAAGGTGCGTGCACCATTGCACAGCATTTATTATTTTCAGTTCAGACACACCATGTCAGTAAAAAGGCTAGGGGGAAAAGCGAAAAATTCAGGGAAAAAGGGCCAAGTCCAACACCCTCCTACAAAGTTGAAGCAAGGGCCTTCGCCTTTGCCATGCAACAGTAGTGTGAATAACCTAACAACTATGAGGAGCAGCCTCTCATTTCCCATCTGCTGTGCACAAAGAACGTGAGATTTAGAGCCTGCTATAAAATAAAACATGGGATTCAGAGCAGTAATTAATTTGGAGCAGGTTTTCTTACCACCTGCAATGTATGAAAAGGGCACAGGGATCCAACGGACAGGAACAACGCCATTCTTTTTGGGTGATGGTGTGCCGGGTTTTTGCCTGTGCTGACTGTGACAGGCGTTTCTCAGAGGTGCTGCTCTAACATTCTGTGATGATGCCTCAGGATTTGGCACAGGTGATTGGGATTGTATAGAGTGGTGCCTGTGGGGGACTGGCAGGGGCTAGGCTCATCAGTCCACTGGTGTAGTCTTAGCCCCAGCTAAGTTGGCATATCGGGTGGAACAAAAGTTACTCAAAATGGATAACCACCCAAAAAAATATAATCTGCAAAATGTGTGAATCTTATATTTGGTAATTAACCTAGATTAGGCTTGCATAACATTTGCCCAAAATAACTTATGGTCCCTTTAAATAGCAGAGAGGTGCACTGGCCCATAAACGTTTAATGGCCAAACTATACCCCGAAACACAAGTCATAAAGAGTGCACTCAAAAACCATATGAACACCTCTGAAGTTTAAAGATCTGTAACTGCAGCAAACCAAAAGTCCCAAAAATAAATCATGGCCTATTCCATCTTGCTCTGTGTAGCCTTCCCATGATTTCCTGAAAGTTGTGCCGTAAAGGCCAACTTTTTCATTCCTCTCTATGGTGAGGCCTGTGAGGAGAATGTTGGCAATTTGGTGGATGCTGCTTTGCTTACTATAAAGCGCATCATACATTGTAAACCCATCTCCTTCCTCTCCGAAAGGTTGGTTAACCTGTTCAAAGCTGAGCCAGTGGATGCTTCACTTGCATTATCTGCTGACTCTAGGTCATTACGAATGCACTGAGTCAGTTCAGAGAACATGTTTTGGAGAATGTGAAGTGCCTCTAGTGTGCTGTGTAGTTGAGCTTACTGCTCTACCTTATGTGTGTGATGTAGCTGCCCCTATAAGGTATCCCTAATCGCAGGGAGTGCAGATGTGCTTTAAACTTGTCTACCAAAGGTAGCTAGTAGTGTTATTTGGTCAGCTCCTACATTCAGTTAGCAGTTTATTGTACCTCGTCCTGAGAAGTGGCAGCTGTATGCTCCTCTGCTGTAAGGTGTTGTGACCTCCAGTTTTCCTGAGCATCTCACAACCCCACTGCCTCAACCCTCTCCTCCTCCATACCTTCCGGGAGAAATGGGATTTTATTCCCATGATGAATCTGAACTTCAACCTCTCCAAATGTCACAATGGGCACTGCATTGGTTGTTGTAGAGAGGCTGCTACCAGCACCAGCAAAGGCAGTGCTCTGAACAGTGGCTTGGGCTGTGTGGTTTCTGTTGGTACAACAGTCGTAGGTGTAGCTGAGTTGACTCTAGTGGACGTCATGGAGGTGGTGGACTGATTGCCTCTACGGCATGAGTGATGGTAGGTACAGCAGCAACAGTGGTGCTTGCCATCGGTGTGGTCCTGGTGGTTAGTACTGATAGAGCAGTTGTAATTGGCACACAAGTGCACAGCTACACATCATGTATTGTTGGCACCTATGGCTAATGGTACTCAGGAACAAGCATTGTATGAAATTCATTAAAAGGGTGTGCATATGGGGATGCCTAGGGCCTTTGCTGATGAACAGATCTTTTAATATGTCTAACATTCCTTTATACTGTTGTTCTGTAGTCATATGTGCCTTCCCTGGTACAATTAATGTCACCCTGCTACAACCCCACTGGCAAGCTGTTGCATACCAATGTTGGATTGTGTGATTTTACTGTGGAACCCACAAGATTTTGTCAATGCCTGTTACAGTAGAAATAAACGCGCTCTCAGGAAGTGCCAGTTGCAGAGTTTATTGCAAAAAGGTTACGCGTTTCGACAGACTAGCTGTCTTGGTCACTCTGTGTGTCTATATATCATAGGCTAGCCTCTCCCTTTCATGATCTGATCTACTACAGAGCTGCTAAGCAATACCAGCACTGTCTATGCATCCTGAAGTAAACAGAAAATGCCAGTGGTTTAAAGATGAAACTGTGAGTGCTATCTGAAAAGCCCATAACTCTAATGCCAGCCTGCCTTATTATTGGATGGCAAGTAAACTCAGAGTTCATGGTGTATGAAGTTTAAACAAACAGCAAGGCCCCATCACAAAATTTAATGGCTGCTGTTTTTCCACTTAGATTTGCACATTAAGTGCACTCAGCCCTCCCCACTGAAAATGAGACACAATGAATAGAAACAAAGGTGCTCATTAGGTTGAACCTCGGCAGCGCATGCGCTGCTCTGCAAGGCATGCTGTATTGAGTTAGGGATTTGAAGCTCCGTCCACACTCCGCGCATATTTTTCATATTTTTCATTGGCTTGTGTCATTGTGTAAATGCTGGCTTCTGATTCCTTAATCGCCTTGTTAGTCCCTCCTTAGTACTGCCTTGTCTTCATTTGAAATCTCCCATGGCGACTGGCCCTTTTACTTCTGTTGCGACACAGTATGTTTTATTTCGTGTGTAAGCGCTATTTTCTTTAATGGGGTTTGCTCTACTGCAGGCATGACGTGCTTTCTTTACATCCAGCGCACCATGCGAGCTTTCACTTTCCAAGCAGCCGGGACAATGGTGGCCGCTTCTTTGCAATGCCATAGGTCTCTCATTTACAAGAGTTTGAGCAATTGGCATTGTAAATGCCAACAGCTTAAACTCTCGCAAATGCAAGACCTATGGCATTGCAAATATTTTTTTTGTTGTCATAGCCCCCATGCCGCCCTTTCACGTGCATGCAGGCCGCGCCACTTTCTTTAGAAGAGCCGTGTCTAAGGAAAGGTGTGCGGCCGCTATTAAAGTGAAACCCCGGCAAGAAGGCTTTTACAAAAAAAAAGCAACTGTTTGTCAAACATGCTTTTTTTTCTAAAAACCCCCATGCTGTGGTTTCACTTTGATAGCGGCCGCCCAACTTTCCTTTGACACGGCTCTTCTAAAGAAAGGGGCGCGACCTTCATGCATGTGAAAGTGCGGCATTGGGGCTTTGACAAAAAAAACAAAATTGCAATGCCATAGGTCTTGCATTTGCGAGAGTTTAAGCTGTTGGCATTTGCGATGCCAGTAGCCCAAACTCTCGTAAATGTGACACCTATGGCATTGCAAATGCTTGTTTTTACCTTGCAGTCACTAATGCTGCCAATAACCAAAAATTCAAAATGTGGCAAACTGCCTATTCCAGTTAACAATCACTGGGTAAAATGTATTTATTAATTCTCTTATTTTCACGTATTAAGACTACGGAGCATCAAATTCTGTAACATTACACGGACAGTGGAGACATATGAGCCTGCACCAAAGCGTGCTGACCAGGAGCGGCTCCTCCACTAGGGCAGAGGAGCGTCCCCCCACTGCTTTCTCGCAGTGCAAGAAGCAGAAACATAAAATGGTAATAACTTCCCATTATTACCATTTTATGTTTAGTTGTGCGTGGGTGGGGGGGAGGGGCTACTCCGTGAGCAGGGGAGGAGTGGTGTGCCCACTCCTGAGGGCACAATGACTGTTTGGTCGGCCCTCTGGGGACGCCCAAACCAGTCATGCGCAATCTGCCCTTTCTCATTGCAGCCTGCATGGAGAACATGGCCTCCCTGTAAGCCCCTGGCTGGGCGGCCTCCCCACCAATCACAATGCTGCCATTGCAGCGTTGTGATTGGCTTAGGGAAAGGGACGGAGGCTGCCTGCTTCCTGTTCCTGCCGGAGGCAGGAGAGCAGAAGCAGGAGTCGAGAAGGCGCAGGACCCGGCTGGCGGAAAGGTAAGTCTTTTTTTATTTATTATTAAATTAAAACTACCCCCTCCCCGCGCGACCCCCCGCCCCTCCCCGCTTGCCCGTCCCCACCCGCGAGCCATGCCGGCCGCGACCGGTGCACCGGTGCTGACTTTTAAAAGTACAACAGTTCTGAAAGTACGGCCAAGTGCTGTCCACTGTAAAATGGATAATGGACAATGGATATTAGATGGCAACCATCTGGAAAAAAAGGGGAAAAAATATACCTTAAATGTTGTTTCTCCCGTTTTTCTCTCTCACCATTAAATAAACACGAACCTGTTGTTTACAAAAATGTGGCCTGGAGCTCCCTATAAAAATACAATAACTGTAAGATCAGGCTGAAAGCAGAGGCACTGCAATGTAGTTTTCCAAAATAAAGAAATGAAAACCCCCACTCTTTTTAGGCAGGGAGGAATCACGGTATTAACAACTCAAAGCTTTCTAGGCCGTGCAGTTGAAGGTGTTAATGTAGGTAGATTGCGTTCTTTGTGTTTTAAATCCCCGGCTAGTAGACAGAGGTTAGAGTCAAGAAACTGAGCCTGGGGTAAAAGGCGCATAGTATTTACTGGCGATTAATAAAAGTTCTGTTTTTTGTAATTGTTGGGAAAAAACCCAAAGAGAACTGATTATCCGAATCATTCTATTACTCTTCAGCCCAAATTTACCAAAAGATGGACTACATCGCACTGCGTGATAGTGTGCAGTGTTATATTGTGCAAACTGTAAAAAAAAAAATAAGTATGTCCACCGTGCTCGTCCAAGGATGCTAAGCATTGTCACACACAAAGGTCAGACAGCGGTGTCTATAATGAAATTCGTACTTAGAGTACACCATCAAGTAAATGGCTATGTGATGAAAAACAGCCATCGAAAGCACAAATTACAAGTTATGTTTAGGTAGTGTCACGCTACATTCTACTTGCTCATTGTTTGCATTGGGTTTCATTTGCTGCTAGGATTTCACCCAAAGACTGATCATGTTAGGTTAGTAGCTCTGCCTTTACGTACAATCATAGAAGTGGGATTTAACAGTTAAACTCATGTAAAATGTAGCTTGCAAAGGAATTTTTGCACACAAAAGTCGATCCTCACTGTAGCTTACACCTGCTTGGATTGCTTTTGCATCATCTGTGACCAAGGCCACTGGAATAATGCATCAGGGCAGGACCAAATTGAGCAGCAAGGTTGATTAAATTATACAGCAAGAAAGGGAAAATTATATGACATAATGTTGCATATTTTGTGGCAGTATTAAATCATTATTTTATAATTTTTACACATTGTGTAACACTGTGTGGGCAAAGGTTTCACCTCCGTAGTGTCAGTTTAATACTTAAATACAGCAGTCAGCAAACAAAGGTGACTGCAAAGAAAAGGGCTTGCAACTGCGCAGCAAAAGATGTGGCAGTGTTTTAATTAACTTTTGTTCCATTCGTGCCAGAAACATATTGTTTTTTAAGTAAATCCTTCATGTATGGCAGAAGATGATGCATTATGTGGCAAGTGCAGCAGATCTATAACTATGCTAAAAGGCACAGAATCACAAAATTCCAGAGGCCCTGCCTATGATCCTCAGAGGTTCATAGGAAAGATGCTGGCACATTAGAGTTTGAGAAATCAATTAAAACCTTTTGCACATTTTTCCAAAACTTGAATTTTTTCACTTCAGAGACACAATAATAATTTAAACATGCATTGAAAAAGGCCTATAGGTCTGGTTTGAAATGTATCCTTGCCTTTCGAAGCCTTTTCATCAATACCAGGTACATGGGCTTCAGAATTAAAGCTTCAAAGGGGCACTAGAGAAAGAAAATTGTATGCCATCCTAATCCACAAGAACAGTGTCCAGCTTTCCATTCAATCAATCAATCAAAGCTTTATTTCGACAACTCGTGTCATAAAAGCAAGAAACAGATAAGGATATAATAGAGTTAAAAAATATAAGAACAGGATACAGAGAGCACTTAAAAGCACATATAAAGGCCGATCTGTCTTAAGAAGCACAGGCATTAAAACTTAGAAACTTTTGGTGTTCGTTAAACATCACTCCCTCTTGCAGTTATACAAAAGAGATACAATTGTGGAGCAGGTACAAACAACGATTCATGAGACAAACCCCATGGTACACACAGGATCGCTCCTCAAAGGGGAGAGAAAACCGTGCTGCGTTCAACATGGGGACTCTTGGATGTTTGTCGGAAATCTGTCCCGCTATGGCTGCAAAGGGCTCCCCGTATCATGATGAAGGGAGCAAAAGTGAGGTTAAAAAAAACTCAACTATCCAGATCGTTAAAAACAGCAATTCATCATAAAGACAATAATGCAGAAAAATTCATAAAAGTTAAGATTGAACAAGTATGCATTCAGTACACCTGGAATTGCTAAGGCCAAGCAAATTTCAACAACCTCATTTTTTTTTAAACATATTTTTATTGAGTTTCATAGAATGTGCCATCGCAGACAATCATAGATGTATATTGTGACTCCATACATGTAACAACATGAACATACAAACCTATACAGCCTCAGCACCATGGATATTGTCCCAATATTACTAGCTCAACCGGGCAGCTAGTCTCTGGACATATACTCATAGTTGTCCATAATAGCCGGACGTTCAGTTCAGATCCATATTAAGAAAGGTGTCTGAGCATACATTACAATAGACAAACTTAATCTAACTGAACATTCCCACCCACCCACCACCCTCCCATTAGGCTCGCCAGAATACATATTAACGTACAACTATTCGCCCAGAGCATTAACAATGCAGTGTCTAACTCCACTTCTCATATCAGAAACCAAATCCGGTTGACCTGGAGTGAGGACATGTTACCCACACAGGATATACCACACAATGTGTATGTTTTGGATATGTTTTACTCTGGTTGTGGACCAGTCGGCTCCGATACATCTACCGCTTTAAGCGATTCCATCATACTGTCCCAGTCCATGGAGATGGGTTTTTTGCGCTGCCCTCTTTGATCTTCGCGCCGTAGCACGGCGCTCTCTGCCACTCCCCATCGAACCATCTCCGTGTGCCACATATGTAATCGAGGGGGGAATGCAGACTTCCATCTCATGGTGATTGTTCGTATCACCAGTAGCATGGCCAGGTCCGCAAACCTATACTGCGTTTTCCGGTGTTTGGGGCGGGGGTGTACTCCCAGAAGGCAGCTTTCAGCTGCGTTCCATACCGAAGTGCCTGTGATGTCAGCTATTATGTCTCTTATTTGCGCCCAATAACTACCTAGTTTTGGACAGTTCCAGAGCATGTGGAACAAGTCTGCATCTGCCACCCCGCACCGAGGGCAAGTGAGATGAGCGTCTGTGTACATGCAGTTCAAGCGATGTGGTGTAAGGTATGCTCTGTTCAACACCATATATTGAATGAATTTGAATCTAGCGTTCCTGGACACTTTCTTAGGGTGCTCTAAAACGGCTTCCCATTCCTTATCCGTGAGACTCCGCCCAATGTCTCCCTCCCATCTTACGCGTAGGGGAGCAAGTGAGATTCCAGCGTGTGTCCGGATGCCTCTGTAGAGCCATCGGACCAAGTGGCGTCCTCTACCCATGAGATACACTGCGTGTACTAATTCATGCACCGGGGGTTCCACCCCCGTAGGGGACCATTGTTTTTTAACATAATGTGTAATAGCCGCATGTAGTAGGAACAACGTCTGAGGGACACCCCAGTTCTGGGTAAAGTTATTGTGGTCCACCAGCACTCCGTCAGTGAATAGGCAGCCTAAGGTGTCCACTCCCTCTTGCGTCCACTGTTGAATACGTCGTGTAGTGATCAGTCCCATGGCAAGCGGTATACCTAGAAATGGTATGTTATCTGAATTTGGGGCAGCAGGCCTAGTATAGTGTAAGGAGCGCCTCCAGTAGGCAAGGGCTACTTTAAGTAGAGGAGGGGCATCAGGAGGTACACGGGTGCCCGGCAGTAACAGTGTGTGCAGTAATCCCTGAGCCAGTGTCCGTGGAGTGTAATCAATCTCGTGCAAATTGCGTCCAGCCAACCAGTACGATAACCACTGTAGTTGACTGGCCGTGCAATACGCCCTAAAATCAGGGGCTCCCAGCCCTCCCTCTCCCGGCCTCAATCTGAGTTTTGCCAGACTGATTCTCCTGCGGCCTCTCCCCCAAATCAAGTCAGTTAGCAGGGCGTCCAACATGCGGAATACACTGTGTGGAACTAGGATTGGTAAGTTTGTGAAGAAGTAAAGCAGTCTGGGCAACACAACCATTTTGGATATTGCCACTCTTCCCATGACCGAGAGAGGAAGGGATGTCCAGAACACCACCTGGGCCCTCAGCGACCCTATGGCCTTCATAAGGTTGCCATCTATTAGGTCTTGTGCCGTCCTATAGATTTGTATACCCAGGTATTTGAAGGTATTCACTGCAACCGACAAATTAATGGGACCAAAAGGGATAGGCTCCGGGCTGTCCCAGTAGGACATGTAGAATGCATATGATTTTGAGCCATTAATTTTTAATCCCGAAATGGTCTCGAATTGGCTAAAAATAGAGGGGACAGGCTCATGGTCGTCCTGTAAATTGTTAAGATATAGTATTAAATCGTCCGCGTACGCCGATACCACATGGTTGGTTTCCCCTAAAAGGATACCCCGTTCCACTGCCTCCATCCGGAGTCTTAGGAGAAGGGGCTCCAGTGCCAGCACAAACAGGAGGGGGAAAGGGGACAACCCTGTCTAGTGCCCCTTGACACGGGGTATGGATCAGAAATGTGGGATCCCATGCGGACCCGGGCTGTGGGAGCAGTGTATAGGAGTTTGACCCATCGGATATATTTGGGTGGTATACCAAATTTGCACAGCGCCTGAAACATGTATTCCCAATGTACAGTATCGAACGCCTGTTGGAGGTCAAGTGTTATACATCCTGCCGTTTCCGATAATTGGGCTGCAGCCTCCATTACTCGGCGCAAGCGGCGTATGTTTAAAGACGTATTGCGGCCTGGAACAAACCCACACCGGTCTAAATGGATTAGCTTGGGGAGATAGGGCAGGAGCCGGCGTGTCAGAATTTTACTGAGTATCTTGTACTCCGTGGACAAGAGAGACAGGGGGCGGTAGCCCGCCATATCAAGCGTGTCTCTATTCGGTTTAGGGAGTGATATTACCAGCGCTTGCATAGTGGATAGTGGGAGCCTATGGGTGTCATACGCTGTTTTATACAGGCATTTGAGGTGTGGTGCTAGCTTATCCACATATGTGGAGTAAAACTCTACTGGGAGTCCGTCCAGGCCTGAGGTCTTGTTACGTGGCAATGCCTTGATAGCCTCTTTAATTTCCGCCCTAGTGATGGGACTGTCCAGTTCTTTCCGGGCTACTTTCGGTAGTTCGGGGTATTGGAGGCCGTCCAGGAAGCTATGTATTAGCTCCGGTGGCGCCGGCTCTGGTGTTTGATAAAGTGCTGTGTAGTATTCCTTAAAGGCCGTGTTTATTGCAGTTTGTGTATGCACACTGATGCCGTCCTGTAATGCAATTTCTGGTATGATTACCGGTGGGGGGGGGCGCGTCTCGTATCAATCGGGCCAATAAGGTGCCTGCCTTGTCTGTCTCAGCATGGGTCCTTTGAGAGTATGCCCTGTAATCGATCAGACGAGATCCTCAAGGAGTTCCGCATGTCTGATCCTGCCTTCTTGTAGGTGGGATTGTGTGACTCCCACAGCACTGGCATCTCGCTCTAGATCCTGCAGGGTGGCCTCTAATGTCGTGAGTTTTTTGTTAATTTCCTGTCTTTCCCCCACCACCACCCCTATAGAAGTACCACGTAGCACTGTCTTAAACGCATCCCACTCAATGAGACTTGAGGAGGCGGTATTAATGTTTTCAGTGAAGTAATTAGAAATAGCTGTGTCCAGTCTGTCTTTAAAAACCGTATCTTCTAATTGCTGGGGCCATAATCTCCAAGTGGGGACTGGGGTGGGGACCACCCTCCCCCATTCCAATGTGATCTCTAGCGGGTTGTGGTCCGACAGTCTTTCCCAGGTATGTCGTGTGAGGGATTTGTGTAGATATAGCAGCCAAGCAGAAGATCCTATCTAGACTGGTATGTAATAAGTGCGGTGTGTGGGATTACGTAAGCGCCATACATCTTCTAGTAGCCACCCCTGTGCCCACGATTTCAGGAATTCCGTTTGTTTAAGGGATACTGCTCCGCGAATCGGGGGGTGGGAGCGATCCAACTGGGTGTCTAGTATTGCATTATAATCTCCACCCAGTACCCACGGGATACCAACCCAGTCTGCCAAGGTGATGTTAAGGCCAGTGAGGAAGACATCTTGATCGTGATTCGGAGCGTAGACACTCCCCAGGATCAGTTGTTCTCCATCTAGCGTCCCCTTCACTATCGTATACCTGCCTTGTTGGTCAATACGCTGTTCTAATTGTGCAAATGGCACCCCATGCCTCACCCAGATCAGCGTCCCCCTGGCAAACGCCGAGTAGGATGTGCTATAGATGTGCCCTCTCCATTTTCTGCGCAGTTTAAAAATGTCAGTAGTTGTGAGGTGGGTCTCCTGTAAAAGCGCGATGTGCACGTTTCTCCTATTCAACTGGGCGTGTATCCGGTGCCGTTTATGGACCGAGCCCATGCCTCGGACATTCCAGGTCACTATGTTATATTTACCTCGTGTATGCATTGTTGAGTTTGGTTATATATTTTACAACAGCTAGGGCCTGTACCACAGCATTAAGTGTGCTAAACACTGGCGAGCCTCCCTGCCCCAACTTCAACTTTTGTAAACCTCCCAATACCAGGACAAGCATAACAACATTGCTAATCCAAACAATAACTAAAGCAACACAAAAGTCCACTCGGTAAAGTATTGCGATACTTGCGGGGGGCGGTGCCTGGAAAACCCATCTCAATACCAAGCCCGACGGAGCTACACACTAGCAAGAACCCCATTGTTACACATCAATGTTAGGATATTGGGGGGTAAGGTTACATTAGAAATAATATAGCAGTCTTACGTCCCTCCTCCCTACGATCCCGGGTCACAGCCGCATATAGTAGGTTGTGAGTCCTGGTGCCTTAGCCAAAAAGCGTTTGTATTATCTGAGGGGTAATGGTTGAGAACAAAGGATCCTGGCTATCAGAGTCTATGGGTTCCACCGTGTCCTCCGACTGTGTTGAAGGCGTGGGTGAGTGCGTTTCACGGATGGCCGACACCGCTGCTATCGTCGAGCCTGGTCCCGCGCAGTCTGTTCTGGGGAGGGTCCTCGCCTCCCAGACTCCCCAGGTTTCCCAGTTCCCCACTGTCTTGGTCTCGGCGGTCGTGTCGGAGCACTGCGTAGTTTGCGCTCGATGTCGGCCAGCGTCTGGGATGGCATTGTGGCCTCAAGCCAGTCATTAGCCTCCTCAGGGCTATCAAAGAAGTGGGATTTCTGTTCGTACAGTATTTTCAACCGGGCAGGAATAATTAGTGCATATTTAAGCTGCAGTTCCTGAAGCTTCTTTTTGAGGGGCAGGTAAGAAGCACGTTGTGTTTGCACCTTGATTGTGTAGTTCGGGTACAACGAGATACGGTAATTCTCAAATTGGATGGGCGCGTTTTCTCTGGCCCTTTGAAGCAGCATGTCCCGGTCCCTATAATTGAGAATGCGGGCAATCATTGTCCTTGGCGGTGCCCCCGCCCTCGGTCTGCCGGTTGGAATCCGGTGAGCCCGCTCAACACAGAAGAAAGGGGATAGTCCCTCAGGGGCAACGTGGTCTCGGAACCATTGCTTCATGTATTGCGTCACATTGGCCCCCTCTGCCCGCTCCGGCAGGCCCAGCACGCGGACATTATTGCGGCACGCCCTACCCTCAGCGTCCTCTGCTCTGTCCTGAAGGGTCGTTAGTTGTTTCCGCATACTGTCTAGGGTCTCCGTATTCCCTTTATGTTGTGGCAGGATCTCCAGCAGTGTTTGTCTGTTGTCTTTGACTGTGTCCACCAGCTTCAGGTGGTCCACTTTCAGGAGGGATAGGCCAGTGGATAGAGAGCCCATCTGACGTTCCAGGGACGTGTGGGACTCCCATATCTCTTGCAGGATTAAGTCCAGTTTGTCATGGACAGGTTCTTCATTTGTCGGCGGGACGCAGCTTATGGATGAGGTTTGCGAGTGCCCATCAAGGTCTTCTCGGGTCGGCTGTTCTGTCTGGGTGTGCTCTGTGTATTTTCCCCTTGTACGCCCCATTGTCTCTGCACTCTGCTGCATAAGTGGAGTCCCCCTCAGCGACCAAATGGGGCCTTCGGCTGGTCCGATCCCCCACAGAGTTCGTCTGGGCCCAACTGCAGTAAGTGTGTCGCACTGTGCATTTCAGTCTAGCCGGCAGAGGCGGGGGAGGGGGAAGGCGAAGGCAGGGGAGTGCGCTGTATATGGAGCCATCTCCCCAGGCCACAACGGCGCTGTGGACCCGTAAATGTCCGTAGTGATCGCCAGCTGCCCACACCGCGGCCTAAAGGTCCAAGCTTAATGGTGTGTTACTGTGGTGGGCAGCGCACTCACGCATAGCGGCGCGCGGTCATCGCCACAGGGCAGCCTCGGTCTTCACAAGCAGGCCACGCTACTCCACCACGCCAGCGGCCCTCACCTGCTCGTCTTGGGAGAAAGTCGTCGCGGCCTCAGCACAGCATGTAGTGCCGTCACAGACACAGCCGGCGCCCCAGCTCGTTGCCCTGCGACGTGTTAGTGTCGCCTGCCGTTCGCCCAAAGGCAGCGCTCAGCCCCGCAGTGTGAATCCAGCTCCCGTAGGTCCAACGGGGTCCGTGACGCCCTGGGGTCACGCAGGTCACACAGCTCTCCTTAGAACCTCCGGCTCGTACCGCCTCACATCCTGTGGCCACACGGGCCCCCGGCAGTGTTCTGGCCTCAGTGTTACCGCTGTGGATGGGCGGCGGCTTCCGCAGGGCACGCCGCCTCGAGCCCCGGTGCCACTGCCCGTCGTTTCAGGCCCCTGTCTGTGGCGCAGTCAGGCCCCGGGGCTTACAGGCCCTCAGCCAGCGATGTCCCGTCTTCTGCTCGGGGCGACTTTTGGGCCAACCAGGCTCGTGCCTCCGTGTCACAGGGTCGGGAGAAGGGGGAATCTGCAGTGTGTAGCCCCCGGATCCATTTATTTTTGGCTATATGAGAGGGTCTTGCAGCGGAGCTCCGTCAGGCTGCGGCCGCCATGCTCGGCGGTTAGCCACGCCCCCCTCAACAACCTCATGGTGGGTCTGGGGGGTGTATCACATGTTCAAGGGCTTGCAGGTCCAGCCCAAGGTTTGGAACTGACACATCAGGCTGGCCTGGGTCACGAGCTTGGAAAAATGGGAGGAGGCTTAATAGCAAGATTTGCCAGGCCTCAAAGGCGATAATGTGTCAGAGAAGTATGTAAATAGAAAGCTATATCATAATTAACCTGAAGGTTTGGTGAAGTGGTGGGAGTTTCTTTTCATAGAGCTACTTCTCTACTTCCTATACATCTACCTGACAACCATTAGACATTTCTTTACAAGTCACACCAAGCTGATTGCTGCTGGGCAGGCCATCTCAGGCCTCTCGGTTGACAGCATAGCCTCGGTTGCCAGCCAAGGTAGGCGGTCACGCCTGTGGCTCTGGAATTGAGCACTGCACCACGGCTGAGACATGCTGGTTTAACTCCATTCTAAATTCAAGAGCTGCAGAAACCCAACGCCTCCAATCTAAAGCCCACCATTTGGTATACACTATAGAAAAAAAACACAAATCAGCCACAGCCTGCTTTCCACCTTCAATCCTGCAGCCGAAATGGCAATATATGTATGGATCGCTCTGACTCCAATGTCCTTCCACTATCCTTCACTTTTTTTAAATTCCATTACCACCTGGGGTATCTCTGCTATTACCTGGTGGTATGAATTAGCACATGATGGCATGGGCACCTTGCATGTGACAAACTTGTTTCTCCCCCAGGGATGTGAGCTTTGTCACTCTAAGATAAGGAGTCATGGAATTTTTGTGGAAAGTCCAAAGATCACATGTTCATAGTGATGCACCAGTCCACAACGATTAGAATGAGAAGAAGCATTTCATAGACTCTACATCAGCATATTGTCAACTGCCACTTAGACTACTGCTGAGGGATATATGATGTTACATTGCATTTCGTTGTAACACATGCCTCTACCACGTATGCAATACAACGTGAATGCCGTTACAACGCAATCCTTTATCACACATATTTTTTCAACGAATATGCCAATGAAATTCGTTGTAAAAGCATGTATGATAAAAGCATGCACGTGGTAAAGGTTTCCCTGACCCCGACCTTAAACCCTAATCCCGGTCCCTGGCAAACCCCATCCCGGCCCACAACCCTTCTAAAAAAAATACCCTTCCTGTGCCCTAAACACTAAAACCCCACCCCAACACAACTCCCCCTGGCCCCCAGCCCTTCCCCTGCCCTAAACCCTAAATCCCTAAAACCCTATCCCTGCATGAACCCCCCCCCGGCCCTTCCCTACCCTAAACCACTTCCCCTGCACAACCCCCGGCCCTCAGCCCTGTCCCTACCCTAAACCTCTACCCCTGCGCGACCTCCGCTGCCCCCCAGCCCCTAAAATATTAGCCCCCCGCCCCAGGCCCAATCCCCCTTACAACTCTCCTTGTGGTTCGTACAGGCAGCTCGTCAGAGGGGGGAGGTGCACGTCGTTGTGAGGAAGAGTCTCTCCGTTTCCACTAACAACGTGGTTTGCCTACCAACACGGCTGTTTCCACGCATATGCATATATTTTTTTTTACTACACATATGCCTTTACCATACATACATGTACAACAAAATTAGTTGTAAAGGCATGCATGGTAAAAGCATATGCGTAGTAAAAAAGTGCGTAGTAAAGTCTACGCATTGTAATGACGCATGCGTTTGACGCTTGCGTTGTAATGGCAGGCACGGAAACAGCCGCTTCGTAATGGCTGTTTCCCACTGCTGAGCAGCACCGCCACATGGGTTGTTCTGGCACTTCCATGCCTGTGGTGACCAAAGGGTTTTTGTGCAAGTCTTGCTCAGCGTAAATGACGGCAGCGGGACTTAAGAATTCTGCAAGGCATGAAGGATGTCAAACTTGAGCTTCTTCATTGTGTGAACTAATGAAATGAGGTCATGGAAAGGGCTGGATGCAATCTTAGAAATAGCCCTTTTGAGGATGATGGTCTGTTCACGGGAGGATGTCGGAGCGTCCCAATCCAAGATGTGGCAGAACATTTTCATGTGGTGTCAGTTCCTATTTGAAGCATATATAAATGAAGTATTATGAGCTGATGATGTCTTGCAGCACATGTTCCCTGATGTTCCATCACAATCTTTGTCCTTTGTTTCTGTTTTTGTTCCTGAATTTACCTGTAACAAACCATTTTTCTTCTGGATTCTTCTCCTAGTATAGCCCTTTTTCCCCTTCCTTTAGCCAGAAGGAGTTTAGTGCCCCGATGATTTCCTTAGGGCCATATAAATCTTCAAACCAGATTTAGAAATTGCCAAAGGGGATTTTTCCTCCTTTGTTGGGATTTTCTACTAACTTTGACGCTTTGAAGGAGACACTTGACATCTTCTACAAATATTATTTTGTGCAGAGTGGCAGCATTGATACTGGGAGAAGTCCTTGAAACTGTTGTGCCTAATCATCCATTTCAGTCAAAGGCGGTATCACAACACAACCTTCCTAACCACAAATGTATTGCAAAGCTCAGTCATGGCAGTGGTCTCTATCTACTCTCCCAGGCTATGCGCAGCAAAGACCCTGATCGTTCTCCAACACCACCCGGACAAGATGGCAATTGCAAGATGTAAAAAAACATACGACTTCATCTATGCATCCACTTTACTGGCACCATCACCTTTAAACTCTTCAACCATGTTAGAGAATGGGAACAAAATTGGACATCAACTCAAGCTCTGCATCATTTCATGGGAACAATGTGACACTATTAAGTGAGGGGAAACATTGCCAAACCAATAGGAGTGAAATACAAGCACTCTTTTTGGAGAGGCACACACCATCCCAATCAAATGCTACTTTCAAGGGACCAACGTGTGCTAATACAAAATCTAAATTCTTATCTCAGTAGTTCTTCCTGAAGATCTTTTTCAGTTGAATACATAAGATCTGGAGACAGCTGTGTTGTCAAGCTGGACCTAAAAATATAGCTCAACATCAATTAGCATATAAATGACAACATTCAACAAGTTGCATCAGGGGCACATTTTGAGAAATAGAAAATAAATATATCAAACTCTACTTAATTAGAATTAGTCTAATTTCTGTTTTAGTATGCATATGCAGGTCAACAAAACAGTGAGTTGATTCATAAATGAGTTGTGCTAATTGTGCATAGAGTAACTAATTTGTGCATACGAATGACCAATTCTTATTCAGGAAAACTGGACCTGCGAATTGTAATGCATATATTGCATTTTCGGATATGGTGTTTCTGCCAGTAAGTCAGAGAGAGCCACTGGATCCACAAATATATAGCAAGGGACAGGTGTGTGGCTGTTCCTATATTAAGCTATCTGAAAATGTAGGTGAACTGTCACTCTCATAAGCTTGTAGGTATTTTTGTACCTCTAGCAGGCAGCTTTCCAGTTTGGGCTTGGAAACAAAGAAAGTTAACAACAGCATGCACATTTGCTTTACATACATTTTACATACTGGGGAAATATGAAAGAAATATATAACTGGTGCAGATATCCCCGTATTATATATAACATACTGTTTATCATGCAGAAGGAAACATGTTTGTTCTAGTTTCGCCAACTCATCAGCGCACATGACAACAATATCCTGTCCTACAGTTAAGACATGCAACTCACTTTCACTCTCTTAAAATCCTTCCAACACAAAAAACAAGCTCACTGCCTGCATGACCAAAGTCGCTTACTAGATGAAAACCAACTGTCTCAAGCTCAACACCTACAAGACAGAAGTAGTGATATTCAGCAAGAACACATCACCATGGGACTCCAATTAGTGGCCGGCAGAACTCTGACCCGCACCCATGCCAGGCACCTGAGGATCATCATCAAAAGCAAACTGGACATGACTGCCCAAGTGAATGCGTCACTGCATCCTACTTCCACACCCTGAAAATGCTGAGGAAGATCTTCAAAATGCTCGTAAGCAACAATAGATAGAAAAACCGCCACTCACGCCCCAGTCACCAGTAAGTTAGACTATGGGAACACCCTGTATGCCGGCATCACCACGCAACTCACTAGAAGATTACAAACCATCCAGAGCTCAGAATACAGTCTCATCCTCAACCTCCCACATAGAACTCACATCACACCACACCTCAGGGAGCTCCACTGGCTCCCAATGCACAAATGCGCTCATTTCAAACTCCTCACACATGCCTGCAAGGTACTACACAGTAGTAGGCCCCACCTACCTGAAAAGTCACATCTCCTTCCATCAACCATCTAGTCACCTCCACTTTGCAGGACTTCTACTCACACACATCCCACGCATGAACAGCACAGGAGGATGAGTGTTCTCTTACATCACTCCTAAAGTGTGGAACAAACTCCCACTCAGCATCAGAGTCTCTTCCTCTCTTGAATTCAACAAGAAGCTGAAGCCCTGGCTTTTCAATTAACCAGCCAACCATAGGCAGGGCTAGGCACACACATTTGCTCAGCATCAAGAAACTCTTGTGGTAATAGTGTGCGTTATAAATGCACATAACAGTGCCCCATAAATCCTGAGTTGGCTGCAAACTGTTTGCAAGTGAACCCAGGTCATGAGGTTTTTTTTAAATTACCATACGTATGGATGTATCCCCAGCAAGATTTTCACCAGGTACAACCTGGTAGAATGTGTGTAGGAAAAAAGCACTATTACGTGTTTTTGCACCAGATATACAGTGGTATTAGAACTTTATCCTCATTCCAAGGTGTAAAGCTCAGAGTGCGAGTGGTATGGTAGTATCACACCTGGTAAACAGCACTTGCCGTGGCATAATATTATTAACTGGTGTGTTATGACTGCCTAGCATACCACAGATATCATAATGAAGTTCTTAGTATAGCAACATATGTATCTAAAGAAATAACTGTTGCTTCTTATTTCCCTGAATATCATTCCATGAAGAAGCTATGAAAAAAAAGATGTGAGGGATCTTCTTTATTTCCTGTAAGGTTTGCAGAATCTGAAAGAACAGTTTCCCAGTAACCAAATGGACTAGAAAAGTATTTGGTGCCAAAATGGACAAGATGATTTTGGCTGCAATAAAGTGGCAATTTCTAGTACTATCTTAAGATACCCTGGTCTTGATGCACTACCCAATGTCACAAATCAGGGATATGCAGATGGCATATCGAATGGTTTTTAGAACAGGAGTGTAATCTGTGATTTGGCCTGTGAAATAATAGGTCGCATCAAAAATAAAAATTTCCCGTTAACAGGGGACTGCAAAATTACCAGCCTAATGAATATTTATTAGGCAGGTCACTATTTGTGACCTACTGTGATTGGCTGTGAATGGGGGGCTGGTGGCCTGCATAGGATAGCAGACTGTCATTCCCGCCTTTACGTTCTATAAGCAGAATCCTCTAAAAAAAAACACAGCTTGTGTCCCTTAAAGAACCAGGTGCTGCTTGAATGTTTCTCATTTTGGAAGACATCAGGAAAGGTGGTGATAGCAGATGGTGGTCCACCTTGGGCTCTAGTTTCACTGAGGCTGCCCCACATGATTCCTAAATTCAAAGCTGTTCCCTGAATTAGTTGCTATCTCCTTCGAATTGTTGGTAACTTTTATTGGTTTTCAACTGCAATAGCGGTTGCAAACATTTGAAATACACCATTGCGAATCACAACTAACAGGGAATGCCCCTTTCACTTCCCCTTCAAATAAAGATTTGGAATTGGTCACAAAAGCAATTTTATGAGTTGGAAAGGCTTAGTACAATGCACACTACGCTTCTTGTGAATCACATTGTTTGTGAATGTAAAATGCTTTGTACTTCAGACCCAGAATGCGATATATTTTTGGGATATTCTCTTTGCTCTTAACTATACGTTATTTTTATCAGTTGCTACACGTTGGCATGAAGTATTGTAATACCAAGGGGTGAAATAAGTACACTACTTTTACCTCTTATTTCAGGGTGATATAAACAGTCCGCAGCTGCAGTAGCATGAGGACTCTGATGTATGAGGGACTAATTCACCCAAATTATAGCAGCCTTTTGCTATCAAATGAGGGATAGAAGCATATTTGTCTTGCGAGTATTAGGCTCATGGCCACCTGCAGCCACTGTCTGAATTTTTCTAGGAACACATCAGCACATTTTGTAAATATACATATGAAAATGCTTTTAGAGTTATGTGCTTATACTCTGAACTGTTTTTTGTCTGTATTTGGGTTCATGGTGAACTGCACAGCACTGTTTTTGTAAAGTTTCTTTTATCTCAGTATCGGGGATTAAAAACATAAAACTTAAAAACCATTGTGCAAGTGCTTCAGGCAAGCAAGGCATGTTTCGTTACACATATTTATTTGGATCGGGCTATCTACACTCATGTACAAGGACTTTCCATTTTTTACTCAGGTCTCTAAAACAAACACACACTGCTTTCTTTTTATTTTCAGATCGGGCGACTTTCAGACAGTTCTTGTCACGGATGCTAAGTAAAGTCAATGATGGCCCATCTTTGTTGAACATGATAAAAAACATTAAACTGTTCAAAAGACCAAATGGCTGAATTTCATGGGGATGCCAGGGGCGGCTCCACTAATGGCGGAGGAGCGTAGCCCCACTGCTGGAAGCAGCAGGTCAAAATGTAAAATAAAATGATAACAAAGCAATCAGTAAAACTGCTTTATTATCATTTTGTTTTACCTCTAGGAGCCGGTTAGAACACCACAGTCATCCAAGTCCTGGGGGTGGGGCTACCAGCAGCAGGAGTGGTGGGCACTTGGCACTGCTGTCAGTGCACACAAGGGTTTGGCCGGCCATCTCTGGACAGCCAAACCGACATTCGCACTGACATCTCGAAGAAGTGCAGAAAGACACAACAGAAGTGCAGATAGAATCAAGAGAGGTGCAGAAAGAAGAGAGTGAGGTGCAGAAAGAGGCAAGAGAGGTGCAGAAAGAGGCAAGAGATGTGCAGAAAGAGGTAAGAGAGGTGCAGAAAGAGACAAGAGAGGTGCAGAAAGAGGCAAGAGAGGTGCAGAAAGTAGCAAGAGAGGTGCAGAAAGAAGCAGGAGAGGTGCAGAAGGAGGCAAGAGAGGTGCAGGAAGAGGCAAGAGAGGTGCAGAAAGAGGAAGAAAGGTGCAGAAAGAGGAAGAAAGATGCAGAAAGAGGCAAGAGAGGTACGGAAAGAGGCAAGAGAGGTGCAGAAAAAAGCAAGAAAAGTACAGAAAGAACAAGCGAGGTGCAGAAAGAAACGAGAGGTGTAGAAAGAGGCTAGAGAGGTGCAGAAAGAAGCAAGAAAAGTGCAGAAAGAATGAGAGGTGCAGAAAGAAGAAAGAGAACTGCAGAAAGAGGAAGAAAGGTGAAGAAAGAGGCAAGAGAGGTGCAGAAAGAGGCAAGAGAGGTGCAGAAATAGGAAGAAAGGTGCAGAAAGAACAAGAAAGATGCAGAAAGAGGCAAGAGAGGTGCAGAAAAAAGCAAGAAAAGTGCAGAAAGAACAAGCGAGGTGCAGAAAGAACAAGTGAGGTGCAGAAAGAAACAAGAGAGGTGCAGAAAGAAGCAAGAGAACAGCAGAAAGAGGAATAAAGTTGCAGAAAGAGGCAAGAGAGGTGCAGAAAGAAGCAAGAAAAGTGCAGAAAAATGAGGGGTGCAGAGAGAAGCAAGAGAGGTGCAGAAAAAGGCAAGAGAGGTGCAGAAAGAAGCAAGAGAACTGCAGAAAGAGGAAGAAAGGTGCAGAAAGTAGCTAGAGAAGTGCACAAAGAGGCAAGAGAGGTGCACAAAGAGGCAAGAGAGAAGCAGAAAGAAGCAAGAGAACTGCAGAAAGAGGAAGATAGCTGCAGAAAGAGGAAGAAAGATTCAGAAAGAAGCCAGAGAAGTACAGAAAGAAGCAAGAGAAGTGCAGAAAGAGGCTAGTGAGGTGCAGAAAGAGGCAAGAGAGGTGCAGAAAGAGGCAAGGGAACTGTAGGAAGAAGCAAGAGAGGTTCAGAAAGAAGCAACAGAACTGCAGAAATAAGCAAGAGAAGTGCAGAGAGAGGAAGAAAGGTGCAGAAAGAGGAAGAAAGGCGCAGAAAGAAGCAAGAGAATTGCGGAAAGAAGCAAGAGAAGTGCAGAAAGAAGCAAGAGAGGTGCAGAAAGAAGAGAGCGAGGTGCAGAAAGAGGCAAGAGATGTGCAGAAAGATGCAAGATAGGTGCAGAAAGAGGTAAGAGGTACAGAAGGAAGCAAGAGAAGTGCAGAAAGAAGCAAGAGAGGTACAGAAAGAGGCAAGAGAGGTGCAGAAAGAGGCAAGCAAGGTGCAGAAAGAGGCTAGAAAGGTACAGAAAGAGGAAGAGAGGTACAGAAAAAAGCAAGAACAGTGCAGAAAGATGCAAGAAAGGTGCAGAAAAAGGCAAGTGAGATGCAGATTGAGGCAAGAGAGCTGCAGAAAGAAGCAAGAGAGGTGCAGAAAGAAGAAGAAAAGCACATAAAGAGGAGGAAAGGTGCAGAAAGAGGCAAGAGAGGTACATAAAGGCAAGAGAGGTGCAGAAAGAAGCAAGAGAGGTGTAGAAAGAAGCAAGAGAGGCGCAGAAAGAAGCAAGAGAACTGCAGAAAGAGGAAGGAAGGCGCTAAAAGATCAAGAGAAGTGCAGAAAGAAGCGAGAGAAGTGCAGAAAGGAGCAACAGAGGTATAGAAAGAAGCAAGAGAGGTGCAGAAAGATGAAGAAAGGTGACTAAAGAGAAAGAAAGGTACAGAAAGAGGAAGAAAGGTGCAGAAAGAGGACCAAAGGTGCAGAAAGAAGCAAGAGAAGTACAGAAAGAAGCAATAGAGGTGCAGCAAGAAGCAAGAGAGGTGCAGAAAGAAGAGAGTGAGGTGCAGAAAGAGGCAACTGAAGTGCAGAAAGAGGCAAGAGAGGTGCAGAAAGAAGCAATAGAGGTGCAGAAAGAGGAAGAAAGGTGCAGAAAGAAGAAAGAGGTGCAGAAAGAGGCAAGAGAAGTGCAGAAAGATAGTGAGGTGCAGAAAGAGGCTAGAGAGGTGTAGAACGAGGCAAGAGAGGTGCAGGAAGAAGAAAGAGAAATGCAGAAAGAAGCTAGAGAAGTGCAGAAAGAAGGAAGAGAGGTGCTGAAAGAAGCAAGTGAGGTGCAGAAAGAGGCAAGAGAAGTGCAGAAAGAAGCAAAAAAGGTGCAGAAATAAGAGAATGAGGTGCAGAAAGATGCAAGAGTAGTGCAGAAAGAAGCAACAGAGGTGCAGAAAAAAGCAAGAAAAGTGCAGAAAGAACAAGCGAGGTGCAGAAAGAAGCAAGAGAACAGCAGAAAGAGGAAGAAAGTTGCAGAAAGAGGCAAGAGAGGTGCAGAAAGAAGCACGAAAAGTGCAGAAAGAATGAGAGGTGCAGAGAGAAGCAAGAGAGGTGCAGAAAAAGGCAAGAGAGGTGCAGAAAGAAGCAAGAGAACTGCAGAAAGAGGAAGAAAGGTGCAGAAAGTAGCTAGAGAAGTACACAAAGAGGCAAGGGAGGTGCACAAAGAGGCACAAAGAGGCAAGAGAGGTGCACAAAGAGGCAAGAGAGGTGCACAAAGAGGCAAGAGAGGTGCAGAAAGAGGCAAGAGAGGAGCAGAAAGAGGCAAGAGAGGTGCAGAAAGAGGCAAGGGAACTGCAGGAAGAAGCAAGAGAGGTTCAGAAAGAAGCAACAGAACTGCAGAAATAAGAAAGAGAAGTGCAGAAAGAGGAAGAAAGGCGCAGAAAGAGGAAGAAAGGGGCAGAAAGAAGCAAGAAAAGTGCAGAAAGAAGCAAGAGAAGTGCAGAAAGAAGCAAGAGAGGTGCAGAAAGAAGAGAGTGAGGTGCAGAAAGAGGCAAGAGAGGTGCAGAAAGATGCAAGATAGGTGCAGAAAGAGGTAAGAGAGGTGCAGAAGGAAGCAAGAGAAGTGCAGAAAGAAGCAAGAGAGGTGCAGAAAGAGGCAAGAGAGGTGCAGAAAGAGGCAAGAGAGGTGCAGAAAGAGGCAAGAAAGGTGCAGAAAGAGGCTAGAAAGGTGCAGAAAGAAGAAGAAAGGCGCATAAAGAGGAAGAAAGGCGCAGAAGAGGCAAGAGAGGTACACAAAGAGGCAAGAGAGGTGCAGAAAGAAGCAAGAGAGGTGCAGAAAGAAGCAAGAGAGGCGCAGAAAGAAGCAAGAGAACTGCAGAAAGAAGAAGGAAGGCACTAAAAGAATCAAGAGAAGTGCAGAAAGAAGCGAGAGAAGTACAGAAAGGAGCAAGAGAGGTGTAGAAAGAAGCAAGAGAGGTGCAGAAAGATGAAGAAAGGTGACTAAAGAGAAAGAAAGGTACAGAAAGAGGAAGAAAGGTGCAGAAAGAGGACCAAAGGTGCAGAAAGAAGCAAGAGAAGTACAGAAAGAAGCAATAGAGGTGCAGCAAGAAGCAAGAGAGGTGCAGAAAGAAGAGAGTGAGGTACAGAAAGAGGCAACTGAAGTGCAGAAAGAGGCAAGAGAGGTGCAGAAAGAAGCAATAGAGGTTCAGAAAGATGAAGAAAGGTGCAGAAAGAAGCAAGACAGGTGCAGAAAGAGGCAAGAGAAGTGCAGAAAGAGGCTGGAGAGTTGTAGAAAGAGGCAAGAGAGGTGCAGAAAGAAGAAAGAGAAATGCAGAAAGAACCTAGAGAAGTGCAGAAAGAAGGAAGAGAGGTGCTGAAAGAAGCAAGTGAGGTGCAGAAAGAGGCAAGAGAAGTGCAGAAAGAAGCAAGAAAGGTGCAGAAATAAGAGAATGAGGTGCAGAAAGATACAAGAGTAGTGCAGAAAGAAGCAACAGAGGAGCAGAAAGAAGCAAGAGAGGTGCAGAAAGAAGGGATGTGCAGAAAGAGTAAGAAAGGTGCAGAAAGAAACAAGAGAAGTGCAGAAAGAGGCAAGAAAAGTGCAGAAAGAGTAAGAAAGGTACAGAAAGAAGCAAGAGAAATGCAGATCGAGGCAAGAGAGGCGCAGAAAGAAGCAAGAGAGGTTTGCACACCATTAGTACCAGTTTAATACCCACATTAAGCAATAAGTAACAGGTGACCATTCAAGCTTTGCAAAGGGCGTTCCACCACGCTGTAACACATGTCGCTGCATTTTTGGTAATGTTTGTGCCGTTTGAGCTAGAAACAAGTTTTTTTTTCCAAATCTGCAGATTATGCGGCAGATGATGGATTATGTGGCAAATGCGGAAAATGTATAATTAAGTGAAAATCGTTGTGGCCTAACGGTTACATAATTCCAGTGGCCCTGCTCATACCTCTAACTAGGTCCAGAAGTGCTCCTCTGTGTCTCATTGAGTTTATAGTTTATAGTTTAGCTTCTATGGAAACGAGGAAGACTAAACCTGAGGTTACACATAAACCCATGCCACATCATTCCTATACAATAAATACCACATACTTTCTAGCCATATAATTTCACTGCACAACATACCACATATTTCCACTATACACAACGTACATCCACTCCACTCCAAAAAGCATTAGTAAAAACCTTTACATTTACAACACCAATAGCTCTAACTCTCGGAAATGCGAGACCTATTGCATTGCAAATGCTTGTTTAACTAGTAGACGCGTTTGCAGAGTGGTGGAGAAAGGGGGCTGGGCCTCCAACCAGTGCTCAGGAGTTCCGCTGCATAGGACTTACAGGAGGTACCAGGAGGGCTTCTTGGCCCCCCAACGTCCCTCAGGAGTAAAGTGGACTTCATCCCCCAACCAGTAGTGTACCAGGAGGCGCGTTTGCAGAGTGATGGAGAAATGGGGGCATGGCCTCCGAAGACCTCTTAGCAATCCCACTGTGTGGGACTTACTGGAGGTAACAGGAGGGGTAGTTGGTCCCCAAGGACGTCCTTGGGGGCCAACTACCCCTCCTATTGCCTCCAGTAAGTCCCACACAGCAGGATTACTGAGTTCTGATAGCAGGCCACGCCCCCTTTCTCCACCACTCTGCAAACGCGCCTCCTAGCGCCCTCTTGTTTGGGGGATAAAGTCCCCTTTGCTGCTAGGGGTACGGAGGGGCAAACTAGCCTACTTGTTACCTCCAGTAATCCCCACACAGTGGGATTGCTGAGAGGTGGCCGCATACCATGCCCCCTTTCTCCACCACTCTGCAAATGCGCCTTCTTGCACGCTATTGGTTGGGGGATGAAGTCCCCTTGCCTCTTGAGGGTCCCTGGGGCCAACTAGCCCTCCTGTTACCTCTAGTAAGCCCCACACAGCTGGATTGCTGAGATGTGGTCAGAGGCCACACCCCCTTTTTACACCACTCTACAAACGTGCCTCATGGCGCACTGCTGCTTGGGGATGAAGTCCACTGTAGTCCTGAGGTCCACAGGACACAAGGGGACCTCATCGCCCCACCACCAGTGTGCCAAGAGGCGCGTCTGCAGAGTGGTGTAAACTGGGGCGGGGCCTCCGGTGAGTTGCCGGCTTTGTTTTTTTTTCTATGTTAGGAAGTGGGTATGTGTGGCCCCCCTTCCCTTGATCATTTTTGGGCCCTGGGGACCCCATCCCCCAGGGCCTGACCCAATTTTTTTTTAAATAAAAAAGGAGAAGTGCCGCATCGCCCCCCCCCTCCTGAGGCCGATTTCGGCCCTGGGGACCCCATCCTCTGGGGCTTGGCCTTTTATTTTTAAAGGGGAGGTGGGCCATGCGGCCCCCCTCCCCAGGCCGATTTCGGCCCTGGGGAACCCATCCCCGGGGCATGGCCATTTCTTAAAAAAAATATATATATTTAAAGGAGAGGGACCCCATCCCCCGGGGCTTGGGCATTTTTTGTAATTATTTTTTTTTCTGAAGGAGGGGGGCCGTGTGGCCCCCCTCCCCAGGCGATTTCGGCCCTGTGGCCCTCAATCTCCCGGGACCGGCCTTTGTTTTTTATGAAAAAAATGGAGGGGGGCCAAGTGGCCCCCCTCCTGACTCGGCCCCCCTCCTGGGCCATTTTTGACCCCGGGGACCACATCCCCCAGGGCTTGGCCTCTCGTTGGAGACCGTGGGTAGATCCCCAAGGCCCCCACGGTCCCTGCCGGCTCCCCACCTCCTGCGGGAGCCAGCATTGGTTTCGGGCAAAGGGAGCTGCTAATATGCAGCTCCCTTTGCCCAAAAGCAATTCTGCTTCGCTTAATGGAAGCGAGAGCAGTTTTCCTGCTCTTGCTTCCATGAAGGGAAGCAGAAGTTTGCTATGGCATGGCTACTGCTCCCGCCATGCCATAGCAAACTGCAATGTCCCGGGGGGGCACCCCGAGACATTGCTGGAGCCGGCCCTGGGGGGTGGCGGTCCCCAGGGCCATGGAGGGCTCCTGGAGGGGGGCCGTGCGGCTCCCCTCCTATCTTGTGTGTAGCCCCGGGGAGGTGGGGGTTCCCGGGCCTGGGGAGCTGCAACGGACCCCCGCATTTAATTGATCTGTGCCCTGGGGAGGTGGTGGTCCCCAGGGCAGTGATGGTACCATCTTGTACTACCTGAGGAAGGCGGAAGCTGAAACGTTGTAGTGGGAATATATTTTTGTTCTTTGGTGAGTCCATCTGTTCGAGTCACTTCTTTCTTGGATATTTTATTTCTTTGTGACTCTTTGTATCCATTGGGATCAAGGTAAACACTTCTCTCCACATCTTAGAGACAAACCCACACTCAAATCTTCAGGAGATAACCATTTATTCACTGGCAGCACTCTTAAACAGGAACGCGTTTCGGCTGTGCTTACAGCCTTTGTCAATCCTGAAGTGCACCATTTTTTCACAATTTTATACTCACAGGTGTTTCTTCTTTCATAAACATAGTAAAGTTACTGTTGTTTTCGTCTTGTTATCGGAGATCACAGTACTATTGTCTAGCAATCACCTGGTGTAAACAATATTTAGAACCATCTTTTTATATTTGGCTGTCCTTGCAATAATAAATCTTCCGAAATGTAAATGTCATGTTTGTCAGTTTCATTACTGGCAAGGTGTGCTCTGTGTCTTTCTTTACATCAACATTAGTAACGTCTTAGTTTGCTTCTTTAAAAACTGCATCCAAAGTGCTATCAGCCTTTCATGATGTTTTATTCATTTAGCTGACGTAATGGTAAAGTTAAATTCTCATTATCTTTGTAGTGTCCGCTGCCAGCTTTGCATTAGATTTGAATAAAGCAGTAGTGAAAAAACATTGTTAGACTTTCACTTTACACGTTGCACACCAGCGCTCACCTTGTTTCTCCAATTCAATTGCTTGAACTCTTGACTTCAAAACAAGCGCTGTCTGTTACTTCCATCATTCCTTAGAATCACCGCTCGGCTTGTGCCTTAAGCAGTGCCCGGCTCCGACGCCCTCAATCAATCGGATGTCTGGGCTTCCTGCAGACTTTAAGTCCCCAAGGGTAGCCCTCTCAGACTCCCAGCGCCAAACTACAGGTATTGCTTTTGTCCCTTTCCATTCTGAATTGCTCCATTGTGGTGCTCGTGGGCTCGCCAGCTTCTACAACGATTCTCTGGGTTTGTGGCTTTGCCGGCATGCAACCTCACCGCCGGTGGTGCAGGTACAGGCGAATACTACACATGCCTCTTTATTTCAAGGTAAACACATCTCGGGGCGTGGCCGAGCCGTCGACCAAGATGGCCGCACGGTACTGAAGCTCCGGCGCTCTGAGCCCTACATACGGCAGGAATTGCCTCAACCGGACGCTTCCCCTCGAGTTTGACGGTCGGGGCCGCCTACAATGAGCCGTCTGTAGGCCTGGGGCCAAAAATAATCCAGGCTGACGACCCCGTAACGCTTCTGGACCGAGGTAGCAGAGACGGGCAGAGCCGTGCGGTGATCTGGCCTGCCTCGGAGGCCCTGTGGTGAGAGGGTCCACGGGTGAGCCTGAGGCCGGAGCAGTGGCGCTCCGTCAGGTCCCCCGCCTGCCCGCTCAGGATCTCCCCCAGCTGCAATGATTCCAGTCCCGGTGGCTGGGGACATTTCGGAGGACCCCTGCGCATCGTCCAAGGCCGGGTGAGTGCTGGGGGCGGGGCCGCGACGAGTGCGTCCTTGCCCGCGAGCCCGCTGCATGTCCCTGGTGCCCGGACAGCAAATGGTACGGGGCTGCCTCCACGATCCCTCCTTCCTGCTACAACACTTCAGCAATTGCTCCCGGTCACATTTGCAGCAGTGACGGGAGTAAACCAACGATCTGCGCACCTGGGACCCGACTTGCGGGCTGCTCCGTTTGGTGGGCTCCGGTGAGTTGACGCAGCAATTTGGGAGGCCCTGCCCGCGGCGTCAAGCATTGTAAAGGCAGTGATCTTTATCCGACTGGAGAGGTGGGGATGAATTGACTCTCGGGGGCCGCGTTTGCCCAGCGCCAGTGGTGTTTGGTGTTTCCTCTTCCATGTCTATAATTGTGGGCCCTGATGGAGACATGGGCCTGTGGGCTTTGGCTATCTCGGTGACCGCTGGGGGTGGAGCTTTGCGCTGCTACCTGTGTGTTTCGCAGCTAAGTGCACGTCTGTGGAGTCCAGGCCCACCATCACCTGAGAGGTGCGTGTTTGCCCCTCCCCCCCCGCGGCCCAGCTTTCGTCTGCTGCACCGGCAATCCACTGCCTGAATCCTCCACTGGGGTGACACGTGATAATTAGGGGAGAGTTCCTTTACTACATTCGACGTGGGAGACATCTTTCTCTCTCCCTCCCCTGCTGTCCGGGTGCAGTGTGGAACTTCCACCTTTTATGCGATATTCTGGCCCACATACACTACCACCATGGGTCGTGGGGACCCTAATCAACAGAAACTAAACTTTGACAAACAAGGTGCGTCCAACGACCATAGTTCTGAAAGGGGGGACGGCTCGGAACAGGACGAGCTGCCACAAGGGTCAGACGGCACCGCAGCTATTATGGCGGAACTCTGAGCTGGATTCCGCGCGATTGACTCCAGGTTAGACTCCCTGACCACCCGCCTCGATAGAATGGGGGAACTCCTAGAGAACCATGGCACCAGGCTGCACGAGGCCGAGAAGCGCATCTCCTCTCATGAGGATCAATCCACGGACACGCAGCATAGATTGGAGTGAGTGGCGCGCCTACTTAAATCTGTAGCAATAAAGAATGAAGACCTGGAAGCGAGGTCTCGGAGGAATAACATCCGCATAATGGGCTTGGCGGAATCCACAAACATGGGGCGGCCTGAACCCTTTATCGAGAACATGCTGGTGGAACTGTTTGGGGCTGACAACGCCTCCAAGGTCTTCATTGTGGAGAGGGCACATAGATCTCTTGGCCCACGTCCTCCCCCAGGAGCCCCTCCACGACCCATTATTGCCCGCATGCTCAACTACAGGGACCGCGATACGGCGCTCCGCCTCGCCCGAGAAAACACACCGATCCAGTACCAAGGCGCCACTCGTTTTACCCGGACCACACTGTGGCAGACCGGGAGGCCCGCCGCAAATTCACGGACGCTAAACTTCAGCTCCGCAAACTAGGCCTACCCTACTCCATGCTTTATCCAGCTAAGCTCCGAGTGACAGTGGACAACAAAACACGTTTCTTTGAGAATGCCGCTGACGCTGTAACCTTTTGTAAACAATTCCACAGTGCGGCTCGTAGAAGCCCGGCCCGCACTTCAGAATACTCCTCTCCGGACAGGCAACTTGCTGCAAGTGCAGAACTGTTCACCACAGAATAGCAGCCTCTGGGACACTATAGCCCGGCCCTGGAATAACCCGGCTTCGTAACTTGTTAGATGAGGGGATAGCGCCATGTAGAGTTTTCAATGGTTACATAAATTCCTGTATGTTGATATTTTGCAAAATGTTTACTTTGAATAATGGGCTCCGAGCGTCCGAGGCGTTGCCCGCCTCCTACGGATGACTCCGAATGGTTTGCTTCTGGGGTTTTTCTTTCTCGATTGGGAGGGGGAGGGTGGATATTCACCAGACTTTTGAGCCCAGGTGTGGGAGGGGGGTGGTGGTGGTCACTTTCTTCACTGACATCGTTTTTTGCATTGTTTTTGTATGGTTTTTTAAGGATCCCTATGTCATTCTCCCGAAGTGTCCCTCTCTCTTTGCAATCGGAATGTAGACCTGTGTTTATTGAGTATATGTGCATGCCCTTACCCCCTAGCTGGCCATGACCCTAGATTCAGCTGTTAAGGCTAACCTCGTCACTTGGAATGTCAGAGGGCTAAACAATCGTCGAAAGTGTAAATTAGTGCTGGCGTATCTTGCAGGAGACCCATCTCCAGTTGCAGACTACCCCTCCATTTGCGTCCTCCTGGGGAGAAAATCGATTCTTTGCAAGTTACAGCACCTACTCCCGCGGGGTGTGTATTTGAATTCATCATACCCTCCCCTTTACACTTAAAACTATGGTGGCTGATACACAGGGCAGATATCTGCTGGTGGTGGGGTCAATGATGGATAAAATGGTGGCATTTCTCAACGTCTATGCACCTAACATAGACGACCCTGGGTTTTTTACAAGTCTGCACACATTATTGCACCGATACGAATACGCCTTGATTTTTCTTGGGGGAGACTTGAATATATGGTTGGACCCGGAGCGAGACTCCTCGAGCTCTGTACACGGCAGCAAACCTCACGCACACCGGGAGTTGCTGGACCTAATTCGATCCCGAAACCTGCATGACCTCTGGCGCATACACCATCCAGCAGCCTCTGGATATACTTTCCACTCTGCGCCACATTCCACCCAGACACGCATAGATTATTGGCTTACTGACGCATTGGGGTGCCAATGGGCGAAGGGCATAGACACGCTGCCGCGTATGCTTTCTGACCATGCGCCAGTGCTCCTTCGCTTAGGCATTCCGCATGTGGCTGGATGGGAACAGACTTGGTCCTTTCCCGCTACTGCCCTGCTGGATGACCTGTTTAAATCTGAGCTTCGAGAAGCCATTGAAGAATATTTTACTTTAAACACCGGGTCAGTAGATAAGTATGCTACTCTCTGGGACGCCTTTAAGGCATATATCCGTGGTATATGCATATCTAATCAGGCAGGTGTGTTACGCTCTATACGGGGCAGCCTTGCCCGGGTCAAGAGGGAGCTGTCGCTGTTAGACATGTCCCCGGACGCTCCTGGTGCCTTAACTAAACGGAATGCGCTTCTACTTGAATTTAATGAGCATGCCGATCGGGAAGCTACCTTGTTAGGTAAATTGCATACAGCTCGCCGTTATGGCGAAGGAGAACGCCCGGGTAAAACATTAGCATGCTTGGTGAGACCCCCCCGGGGAGCAGGGCACATAGTGGCAATAAAAAGAGCAGATGACTCCATGGCAACTGAGGATTCAGACATTCTCACTGAACTTTTTGCTTATTATCGATCCCTCTATGCTACCAAGCTATCCATGGACTTTACGCAACATTTAGCATACTTGCAGGAGATTGCCATGGTGTGGCTCACCACGGGTCAAGCTGAGTTCCTCAGCGACCCTTTCACAGTAGAGGAGGTTACCACGGCAATTCAGACACTCATACACCCACTCATAATTCAATACACCTTGGCATATATATATATATATATATATAAATCATATTTAAACTTTACAGAAACACACAGTCACTGGATGATGTCATCAGTGATGTCATTTGAGATGTCATCAGTGATGTCATCAGTGATGTCACTGACCATGTCATGAATGATGTAATATGTGACGTCATCAGCAGTGCACTGCGGGGGCGCGAGTTATAGTTAGCTCAACTAACTATAACGGCCGAATTTCTCTGGTTTTGTACGAGTGAAATGTCCAATTAATTATAACATCCCTGAAACCTATGGTTTTTTCAGTGAATTTCTAAGGTTTTTTAAATGCTAATTTCTAACTATAACGTCCCTGAAACCTATGGTTTTTTCAGTGAATTTCTAAGGTTTTTTAAATGCTAATTTCTAACTATACCTACAGAGGTAGGACATGTGCAGAAAGGAAGAAAGGCGACTAGGTCAAGAAGTGCTCCTCAGTGGTTCCTTCTTTTTTTCTTTTTTTTGTCTCATTTATACTGTAGCTTCTATTGAAATGAGGAAGAGTAAACCTGAGGTTACCACTCCACAACACAGACTACCATACCACATAATTACTCTCCATAACATATAATCCCACTCATAATTCCTATACACTAAATACCATATACTTTCTATTCACATAATTTCACTGCACAACATACCACATAATTCCACTACACACAAAGTACATCCACTCCAACACATTTTAGCAATCCCACTGTGTGGGACTTACTGGAGGTACCAAAAGGGGTAGTTGGCCCCCAAAGACATCCTTGGGGGCCAACTACCCCTCCTATTACCTCCAGTAAGTCCCACACAGCAGGATTGCTAAGTTCTCATAGCAGGCCACGCCCCCTTTGCCCACCACTCTGCAAACGTGCTCCCTGGCACGCTCTTGGATCAAGAGCTGTAAGAGCTCGAAACGCGTATGGCATTGGAACGCTTGTAGCCTGCTGACCTGACTGCTGCCTGTGGTGTTTGTGCAGATACCCCGATGCGTGTGGCATCTCCTAGAGGGCAACCTTGTTTGTGGATTTGTAAGCGGCTAGTCCGGTCGCGGAGTGCCCCGACGCTGGTGAAGCGGTTCCGAAGCACTTGATACCACGAGTGCTTCATGGGCAGAGGGGGCCTTTACTACAGGATTTTATTGGCAGAGGGAAGGCTGATGCTGACACTGCTTTCCACCCTACAGGAGATTTATTTTTACTATGAGGCAACAGCGGAGTCCACTTGGTTAAAGAACTTTGAGTCTCCATTGGCAGTAATAGGAACTACTAGAACCAGCATGCCATTTGGTTGACGCCCACTGGGACGGGACTCTTATTTCAAATAAAATAGTTGTTCTCACAATCCCGCTGTTTCCCTCATTATCGCCAGTGATCAAGAGCTGTAAGAGCTCGAAACGCGTATGGCATTGGAACGCTTGTAGCCTGCTGACCTGACTGCTGCCTGTGGTGTTTGTGCAGATACCCGATGCGTGTGGCATCTCCTAGAGGGCAACCTTGTTTGTGGATATATATATATATATATATATATATATATATATATATCTTCATATATATCCTACTGGCGGTCGCCAGTAGGTAGCTATAGTTAGAACCTTGTTTCCCCCATCCCCCGGGGCCTGCCGCACCGTTGGGGACCGTGGGGGGAGCCCCAATGCCCCCACGGTCCCAGCCGGCTCCCCGCCTCCTGCGGGAGCCGGCATTGCTTTTGGGATATATATATATATATATATATCTCCATATATATCCTACTGGCGGTCACCAGTAGGTAGCTATAGTTAGAACCTTGTTTCCATAGGAAAAGCGTTTTTTGATTTGCCAATAACTTTGGCGCCGTTTGACGAATCTTCACAAAATTTTCAAAACTAATTGTTCACTCAGGTCAGCTCCTGTCTTCAAAATTTTCAGGGTGATTCGTCAAGGAGGGGCCGAGAAAAAAGGGCGGTCCCAAAACTTGTTTTCCCCATGTTCATTTCCATAGGAAACTTTAGACGCGGCTACAGCCTGAACTGCTGAACGGAAATACACCAAATTTGGCAGAGAGATAGCTCTTGGTCCAGAAAGCACACTTTTCTTTAAATGTTGTAAATCTGTTCAGTAGTTTTTGAGATATTTAAAGATTTACAGATATCGATATTTGAGAATTGTGAGATCTGATTAGCTGAGCCCTCCCGAGCACAAGCTTGCCAGAGTGGCGCCGGGTGCGCGAATCCGTCCGAAAATACAAACAAAACAAAGCGTGGGATCCGGGCCTTCATTTTTTAAAGCCCCCGGGTGGGCCAGGTCCCGGGGGCAATCCTGATTATGTAGCGGGGGCCCCCACAGCCCCGGGGACCGCCACCTCCCCGGGGCATTATTATTTATGCGTGGGGCACGCGGCCCCCGCAGCCCCGGGGACCGCCACCTCCCCGGGGCTTTAATACAAAAATGTGGGGGGGGCTCCTGCCCCCCCACACTGCCCCGGGGACCGCCACCTCCCTGGGGCTCAAGTATAAAAATAGTGTGGGGGGCTCCTGCCCCTCCCCTCACTGCCCCGGGGACCATCACCTCCCCGGGGCAAACTTTATTTAACAGACCCCTGGCCCTGGGGACCACCACCTACCCGGGGCTATGTATATGTTGGGAGGGGGGCCGCGGGGTCCCCCTCCTGGAGCCCTTTATGGCCCTGGGGACCGCCACCCCCCAGGGTCGGCTCCAGCAATGTCCCGGGGTGCCCACCCCCAGGACATTGCAGTTTGCAATGACAGGGCGGGAGCGGGGTGCTCCCGCCCTGTCATTGCAAACTCTGCTTTGCTTCATGGAAGCGAAAGCAGGAAACCTGCTCTCGCTTCCATGAAGCGAAGCAGAATTGCTTTTGGACAAGGGGAGCTGCATGTCAGCAGCTCCCCTTGTCCAAAAGGAATGCCGGCTCCCGAAGAGGCGGGGAGCCGGCAGGGACCGCGGGGGCATTGGGGCTCCCCCTTTGTCCCCAAAAAAGAGGACAGGCCCCAGGGGATGGGGTCCCCATGGCCAATAATGGCCCAGGGAAGGGGGGCCACAGGGCCCCCCTCCCGTATAAATAAAATAAAAAAAATTAAAACGAGGCCATGCCTTGGGGGATGGGGTCCCCGGGATAGAAATTGGCCTCGGGAGGGGTGCCGCGCGACCCCCTTCCCTTTTTTTCCATTTTTTTAAAAAGCAATGGGTCAGGCCCTGGGGGATGGGGTCCCCAGGGCCCACAAAATATTAAGGGAAGGGGAGCCACACAGCCCCCCTTCTAACAAAAAAAAAAAAAAAGAAAAGCCGGCATCTCGCCGGAGGCCCTGCCCCCTCCCTGCACCACTCTGCAAATGCGCCTCCTGGCATGTTCGAAGTTGGGGGATTAAGTCCCCTTGAATCCTGAGGGTCCCTGGGGGCCAACTAGCCCACCAGGTACCTCCAGTAAACCCCACAAAGTGGGATTGCTGAGAGGTGGTCTGAGGCCACGCCCCTTTTTACACCACTCTGCAAACGCGCATCTTGGCGCATTGCTGGTGGGGCGAAGAGGTCCTCTTGTGTCCTGAGGACCTTAGGACTAAAGTGGACTTCATCCCCCGAGCAGCAGTGCGCCAGGAGGCATGTTTGCACAGTGGTGTAAAAAGGGGGCGTGGCCTTGGACCACTCTCAGCAACACAGCTGTGTGGGGCTTACCGTAGGCACCTGGTGGGCTAGTTGGCGCCCCAAGGACCCTCAGGATTCAAGGGGACTTAATCCCCCAACTAAGAACGCGCCAAGAGGTGCGTTTGCAGAGTGGTGGAGAGAGGGGACATGGCCTGTGTCCACCTGTCAGCAATCCCACTATCTGGGGCATACTGGAGGTATTAGGTAGGCTAGTTGGCCCCTAAGGACCCCCAGCAGCGAAGGGGACTTTAATCCTCATCCAAGACTGCGCCAGGGAGTGCGTTTGCAGAGTGGTGGGGAAAGGGGGAGTGGCCTGCTATGAGAACTTAGCAATCCTGCTGTGTGGGACTTACTCGAGGTAATAGGAGGGGTAGTTGGCCCCCAAGGATGACCTTGGGGCCAACTACCCCTCCTGTTACCTCCAGTAAGTTTCACACAGTGGAATTGCTGAGAGGTCTTCGGAGGCCACGCTCACCTTTCTCCACCACTCTGCAAACGCGCCTCCTGGCAGAGTAGTGGTTGGGGAATGAAGTCCACTTTACTCCTGAGGGACTTTGGGGGCCAAGTAGCCCTCCTGGTACCTCCTGTAAGTCCTACGTTGTGGAATTCCTGAGCACTGGTCAGAGACCCAGGCCCCTTTCTGCACCACTCTGCAAACACGACTACTGCGTTTCAGTTAGAAATTAGCATTTACAAAACCATAGAAATTTACTGAAAAAACCATAGGTTTCAGGGACGCTATAGTTGGAAATTAGCATTTAAAAAACCTTTGAAATTCACTGAAAAAACCATAGGTTTCAGGGACGTTATAGTTAGTTGGACATTTCACTCGTACCAAACCAGAGAAATTCGGCCGTTATAGTTAGTTGAGCTAACTATAACTCGCACCCCCGCAATGCACTGCTGATGACGTCACATATTACATCACTCATGACATGGTCAGTGACATCACTGATGACATCTCAAATGACATCACTGATGACATCACTGATGACATCATCCACTTAATATCTGATGCACCTCCTCACACCCTAATATAACCTTTCATACACCTATTCTAAAATATAAACTACCATTCTCGAAACCATAGACACACCAATACCAGTTAGTACATACCCACTCACTGATTCATAGGTCTACACACACATCCACTCACCCATACAGTCACTCATACACGCAGTCACTCATCAATTTAGCCACTGATATATGCACTCATAAACCTATACAGATACTCACACACTGCCACTCACCCATAGAGTTACTGACACACCTAGTCAGTCACCGAAAGAATCAATCACACTGTAATTTACTCATTATACAGTTATACACACACCACCAATCATTAACCCATATAGACACTCATGTAGCTACTCACCAACCCATGCTGCCACTTACACACCAACTAACAGACTGATACAGACATTCACACAGATTAGTCACTCATCCATGCATTCAGTAAGACACGTTTAATCACTCACTTATACAGTCAGTCACGCACCTACTAAATCAGCCAATCAGTCTCTCATACACCCACTCATTCTTCAATACACCTTGGCGTATATATATATATATATATATATATATATATATATAAAACCTACTTAAATTTTTCAGAAACACACAGTCACTGGATGATGTCATCAGTGATGTCAACAGTGATGTCATTTGAGATGTCATCAGTGATGTCATCAGTGATGTCACTGACCATGTCATGAGTGATGTAATATGTGACGTCATCAGCAGTGCATTGCGGGGCGCGAGTTATAGTTAGCTCAACTAACTATAACGTCCGAATTTCTCTGGTTTTGTACGAGTGAAATGTCCAACTAACTATAACATCCCTGAAACCTATGGTTTTTTCAGTGAATATATATATATATATATATATATATATATATATATATATATAAAGGGTTTATACTTGCCTGTAAAATACTTACATTTTCGTTGTGAGGGTATATTTGTGGTAAAAAAAAAAGGTAATTGTAAAGACTTGATTGTTCCTGCATCGTTGTAAAGGCATTCATTGTTAAAGCAGTGGTGCTACCGTCATACATCCCTGGAACTGTTCCTCCAGATCAGAGGTTCATTTATGGGGTAGGTTGCACAAAGGGCAAGCGATATGGACTGAAGGATGGGAGTGGTGTGACTGAGGTTGGAAAAAGGAGGCATGAGGGAGTGATGATGATGATGAGTCAAAGGAAACTTGAGTTTTATGTAGGAGGTGGAGGCTGTGAATAGAATGAGCCAAGGAGTAGGGTCCAGAACATCAGATTTGCCATGGACCACGCGTTGAGTTAGGGGAGAAGTCATTGGATAGTAGGCTGAGTCCAGGCAGTAAATGACTCTCACTGCACTGGTAGTAAAGTCAATAAATTGGCTGAAGGTGCTTAATCTGTCACTATGGCAGTTTGGCTGGTCTCCCACCAAACTTTAAGATAGAATGAGGAAGATCTTACAACAAAATGTCTTTGTTGTTGGATAGACAAAGTTGCATCAAAAAGGACAAAAATTCATTTTGTAGTGCATGAAGTGGTACTATAGTAGTACTACTTGTACTACAAAATGCTGTTCACAAACCTACGTGCAGAGACTTTAGTCCCAACACTCCTATCTTTTGCTGTTCGGAGATCGCTTGCACTTGCCTGGAGATCTGCGCACAAGTAGGTCTAGGTTTTAGTTGCGAATGTGGGAGGGACAGGTAGAGTGGCTGGAAATGGGGAATACTTATACCAAATGGGAGATGTTTAGGGAGGGGTAAGAAGGGTTTAGGGAGGGACATGTAAGTACAAATACCCATCCACAAAAAAATGCCAATTGCGATTCACTAAGTGCACTTCTTAAGTTACTAAAGGCAAAAAGGTCCCAAAACAGTAGTAAATGAACTCCAACCGAGCCTTAGAGTAAGTCCCGCACTACAAATGCCAACTCACAGGTACTGCAACACACTCCCATTGAAAACAGTGGAAGCAAGGGCTTAAATAGCATCTAATAGGAAATAATATAAAGTTTTAAACTTTTGTTATAAAATAAAAAATAATTTGAATTAAAGCTTTACATAGCTTTTAACACATTATAATACATATTAAAACAATACAGTTGGGATTTAAACTTTTTTTTTTTAAAGTAATATTATTTATTAAAATACAGTTTAATTAATAAATTATTTAATATGCTTTTACGTTAATGTGCTCTAACATTTTATTTGAATATTTCTAGGTCCAAAATAAATTTATAAAATATTTTACATTAATATTTTGTACCACAATTTGTTTTATTTTTCCAACAATAATAAACTGTAAACATTTTCCCCATACTTTCCCAAAGAGAGATCTCTGCCATGATGGCAGCGGTCCCTACCTATGTGTGAAAGGTTATGAGTAGTAACTGTACATTCAATAAATTCAGGTTTAGGAAACTCCACCACTGAAAGGAGATAATATATAGGAGTAACTTAAAACTCAGAAATGATGAATAGCAAAAAGTGTAACTTTACTACTATGTGCAGTAGCCAATTTAGATATGAGTAAATTTACACTTATAAATGTACCTTTGTGAATAGGCCCCACAGAGTCGCAACTTTGAATGGAATGGGAATATTTAAGTTATGCGCACCAAAGTTGGGTAGAAGACAAATATTTCATGGCATTTGTTTGAGGTAAAAGAGAGCAAGCAACAGCTCAAGCTGCAATTGCTATTTTGCATAAACCTGTGAATAACCAGGTACTTCTTTTGAAATTCGCACATATTCTCTAGGACACAATCAATAGTCTCAGAAAAACATTTGTGCAGTTTGCAGGTGTATGAGATGTAGCTCCCGGTACAAATAAAGGTTAAGGTAGAAGTAGATATTTGAGGTCCTTCAGAATCTGACTTACAGTTTTACTGGGTCACATATGCGTGCTAATTGGACAGAAATGAGGCAAACCCATTTGCTGCCATGTTGGGAAATTCAAGCACCTAAACTAATTTAGAAAACGAATGGAGTGGTCAAGAGTGTGAAAACATATTGAAAAATCAAAACACCTCATCTTGTCTTATACATACAAAATGTTAATCTGTAAATCAAACAAACTGCTGTCAAAAGGGGCTACTTAGCGTTTGCCAGACTACAAATTGGTGGATGTCATTTATGCCCTGTTTAGAGTACACTTGTATACACTCTAAAAAGTGCAGACTGGACATCTGCCCATTGCTTCGACCTGAGCAGAATCTGACTGGAAAGCAGACAACATTACATTTTGCTATATTAACTCCTTGATCTTGTAGCAGCTGCCTTTTTCTCGAATCTGTAAGCCAATTTACTTTTTGAGATGGATCAGTAGCTTTAAAAATGTTGGGGTTATCAGAAGAAAGTCTGCTTTAATGACTGGCACTATGTTGATGTTAAAAGATGAATTTATTAGTGCCAAAATGTCAAGGGCCATGATAGAAGCCAGTTCTCTCAAAATCTAACTATAGCAAATGCATGCCAGATCATTTAGTAATTTAGGGCCTGATTACGAGTTTGGCGGTAAGTGAACCGTTGACGAAATGGCATCAGAAACCCCGCCTCACAGTTGGCGGTCCGACCGCCGAATTACGATGCAAGCGGTTTGCAGAACGAAAGACCGTCAGACCACCACTGCCACCACCAGCAATTCGCCAACCGCCTCGATGTTGGTAGGGGAAAAGCAGCTGTCAGAGGGTGGTACAGAGAAGTTCACCTCCGTCCAATTAACAAGTCGGCTGTCTAGCAATCGGACCATGGTAGGAAGACTGCCTGCTTCGAGTCGACTTAATCAAAGGAATTGGAGTACATACGCACCCATTATCTATTTTTTCCTTCAGTCTTCCACGTGGATATCTTTCTCCAGGTCCCCCCTTCACATCAACATCTTGATCCCAAAGACAACGACCCTGTTAGCGCTGAAATCCAGGTAAGTCTGTTTTGGACTATTTACCCATTGACTGGACTGGGCACATACGGACCAATTTCCAGCAATGGGAAAGTAGTCGTAGTAGGTATTTTTTCGTCATGCATATGTGTACATTTAACACTTGTGCAGTCAAAATATACACACGCACATTGACACATTTGGAAAAATATACTCCACTGTCAGAAACACCGCCGCTGGGCCAGCAGTGACATCATAATATGGCAGGCGTCCTCCGACTCAGTGGTCTTCTTGGGACTGCCGCCGCGCCGGTACGGTGGTAAGACTACCAAACTCGTAATCAGGCCCTAAGTGATTTTATTATATTCAAAGTCTTTATTAATATATATGCCTTCAGCACAGCATTGTATATTGTCTTAGATCTACTACACAGTGTCAGGCTATGCAGAAAAAGAACAACAAGGATAGAACTGAGACCAGGAGCACATGGGGTCCAGCTGAATGCGAAGACAAATCTGGATCCATATTTCCTCGATTCCTGTTCCTTGAACACACATTCAGCCCGAACGCCATTTCAGAAGTTCTATTTTTAGTAATCTCCCGAACTATAGTTAGTTCCAGCCTCTACTCGGGTCAGAGCTCTCGGCACTCTAGACTTTGCTGCTCTGCATATCCAGTCATTATCCTCCTCGTCTTATTTCATCATTTGAAAAGTTTCTGATGAATGAGGTCCAAAGTTATACATTTTGCTTCACTTTAACTTGTAAGTAACATGACAATGGTAGACATCGCTAGATGGCTACGTCTTCATGCCGCTAAGTATACCCTTGAGTGTTTCTTCCTAAGTAGCTATACACAATGGGGCTGCAAAGATACCATGGGCCCCAATTCATACAAGGACATTTGGCTCCCATCCTCTTATTCGGTTGTACAAAACAGCTATAATTGAGGTCCAGTGGGCTCCTCAAACATCTGGGACACAGTGCCACTGCACCTGCTGCACTATTTATACCAATTTATCCTTACATTACTAGAGATACATGCATTTCTTTTATTTTTCATTAATGTCTGATGTGCCTGGCATGTTCCAAGATGTCTATAATATAGACACAAGATTGATGCCACTAAATGCAATTGTGTAATGTGCAACACTGTCCATGCGTTTAGGGTTGTGTGTATGCACATATTATGTACGCACTTTATAACAAAACAGGGTGCAGTTACAAGTGAAAATCGTGAGTGCAGGGTCCTACTATTTCTGTAATGATGCAGATGTCCCGAATGAAATATTTGCTCTATTTCAGTCCCTAAACTTATTCAGCAATTAGCAATGGATTGGACTTCTTCTGTCCAGGGGACAGGTGGGGACTTCACCTGTGATGAAAGCTGCAACAAAAGACAGAGCTAAGCTCCAATCTCATCATAATTGAATGCAAGGGACAGTAAAATAACAGACAGACTCAAAATTCTAAAGAAACTGTGTATGACTTTAGAGCATAAATGTTAGCAGTGTTTTAGTGTTGTGCGGGGAATTTATATCATACAGTCGTATTTAAACATAAACTTAACAAAACAAATAGTGCATTCTGACATCGGGTAACAGAAATGATTTATAGACCATTCTACTAATTGCATGTGTATGAAAATTCTGTGTTTTCCATTAATTCTATTAGATCTCCTGGAGGGAGAACTATTACCCCCTGTAAATAACACAGTAGGGTTCTGCCCCTTCTATTTGAATTGCTAGCTCTCACCCTAAAATGTGTCTAGTTGCATCGCTGAGGCCACGAGTACAGCACACAGTGTAGAATTCTTTGAACAACAATATGGAGTCGGTTCTGTTTATAATGACTTTTTCTCAACTTTTTGTGGCTTTCAGTTATCATTTCGCTAGATGCTCTGGTTGTTCACTATTGTAGTGTGGTCAGCATCACTTGATCATTACATAATACAAACTACTGAAGAGTGCACAATCCTTAAACTTTGACGGCCAACTCACAAAGCTTTTTGTGGAGGTCTTGAGCCAACCATGTTATCAGCACCACTTGGGAGGATGGGTTCTAATATGATTTATTGGCAAGGTATGTACGCCTAGAGATGGAAAATATGTGATAACAAGTCATAACTCTTTGCCTTTTTTGTGTTTCCAATCTACTCTCAAGATACCTTGATGTAATGGAAACGTTTTCATAATTTTTATTATTGTGAATTTTATTAATAAGTGTTACAATTACAGTAAATGTGATTATATAAATTGAAAATAATTATAATAGTAATTATGATTATATTAAGTACACCAAGTAAAATGTATAAATGTTTTAATCAATTTCTTTTTCCAGAGCTGGTGATGAATGACCATGCAGGAACATGAAGAAGACTGAAACAAGCACATCCTGTCCCTCTGATCCCCAGTGTATAATTCATTTATGATCAAATGTCCAACATGGAGTTACAGTGACAAGTCAGCAGGACTACTCATCATGGAACACTTTGTTAGAGGCAGCTCAAGTAAGGAATCACGTTCCACTGTTAGACATTGCGAGAAATGTGGAAAGCAACACGGTTCCCCAAGTATTTTACCACAGGAAGTGCAGGAGCCTGTTTACTATGAAGAGAGATTTACAGACTATTAAGCAAAAAGCTGAAGCAATTTTCAGTGATTATGCTGGAACGAGTGAGTGCACGAGTAAACGCTTTAACAGAAGAACATCATTAAAGTCAAACGTGTATGGTGAAGAATGTATATTTTGTGGAAAGATAAAATGCTACATGGGAACATCAATGGGTGAGAAATGAATCAAAGCCACTGAGCTTAGAGGTGACAAAAAGGCTTCGAGAGTGTGCAAGCATTAATTGTGATTCAACAATCTTAGCAGTTTTAAGTAGAGACATAGTAGTTGCAGAAGCCCATTATCATGCATCTTGTTATAGGAACTATACAAGGGTTAAAGCAAAGGAGGAAGATCATGCAACTAGCATTTAAACCGATGATGACTTCGGAAATATGAGAGATGAAGCATATGATGAACTATTTCAATACATTTGAACTGTGATTATTCCTAACAAAGAGGTAATATGTGTGACAACTCTCAATGAAAGGATTAAAACCCTCATGGCATGCAGAGGAATACAGGAAATAGACGAATCAGCCAAGAAGCATATTAGAAGAAAATTGGACTCCGCGTTTGATTTCAGCCTCCACATATTCCCAGACAAACAAGGACAATTATTGGCCCAACCTGATAGTGTCATGCTACAGGACGGTGTAATAGAAAACCAGAGTTTGAAAAGATAATTATCAGTTTTAAAGGATAAGGCAACAGACATTAACAAGATCATTCATCAAACATCATCACACATAAGAACAATGATTAAAACAAACTTGACATCAACACCATGGCTATATCATCCATCAGACATTGATAAAGATTCATTTGCAGTGCCTGATTACCGTAAACGGTTCCTCTTAGGACTACTGAATGGAGATCCAGAATACACAAAGCTGTCCTAAAGAGTCACCTTACTTATGCAATCATTCAGTCAGAACATTATATATGCAGTGACAAATGGCCAGAAGAACCCCACAAGCAATTGTTGCTCCCATACGCCGTAAAAACGCTGACAGACAATGTTGAAATCATTTGCACTCTAAACAGGCTTGGTCATGGGATTTCATACTCCCAAGTGGAAGAAAATGATACTGCCTTGTGTCTGCAGAAAGTTGCTACCTAAAATGAGCAAATTGTTCTTCCAGACGACATTCATCCTCATGTCTTCACTAACTCAGCATGGGATATCATTGATAGGCTGGAAGAGACTTTTAAGGTAAGGGGACAACTCATCCAGTCAACGGTATACCTATGCAGCCCAAGTTGTTTGGACCACAACCTTTTAAAGCTCCGTGGAGATCCGCGAGCGGGCGGAGTTGCTCCACTTGCTCACCCCTGCTTGTTATTTCTGTGAGAATTTATTTACAAAAGCAAACTAAAGGCATCGCTGCTGCGCCAGATAAGTTCATGCAAAATACAAGAACAAACCATCCATCTGTTCTGATCTTGCAGATGGCGGCATTTCTACTAAAAAATAGAGATTTCAATATGGACTGCATAGGGTGGGCACTTAGCATCTGTGACTGGTATTAATAGACTTGTAAAAGTTTCCAGAGACTCACGGTGTATGGTCTGCAACCCCTCCCTCTGCCCCATCTACCCAGGGCTTCATGTGAAAACTCTTGTACAAACACACAACTCCCTCTGGCCATAAAAGGAAGAGGGAATTTTTTCTTGAGGTTTAAATCCTGTGAGTATGAGGAGAGCAATGGTGACAGTGCCATATATAGGAAGAGAGAAGGCACTGTGGGTTGGTACAGGTAGTGGGTGGGGCAGAGGAGGTCTGGCAAATAGACAGAGGAAGGGGCAAGGAAGGCGCACAAGAAGCATGGGCAGGCCATGCACAAAAAGGTGGTGGAGGGAACAGAGAACAGTGGGTCAGAGTTGCATGGGATGGGGCAGGTCTTGCACATGGAAGCAGGGGAGGGCCTGGCAGATGGCTGGTCCACAGCGACGTAAAGCCTAGCCTAATGAAACAAGCATGTGCTGCTGTTTTCGTTTGCCTCACTACGGCTCTGCTCTAATGTCTTTGCTGGGGCTCAGGAGGCAAATAATGTGCACCCGAACAGGAGTCTGGTAGTCGAACTGAGCACCTTAAAGCAGAAATAAATTGTGGAACCTGCTCAGACTGCTGGGGGGTGATTGATGGCAGTAGCGGGTCATTTAAAAAACAAATTGTGACAACCTTTTAGTTCACTGGTGGTGCCTGTTTTATGTTATATGTATTTTATGTCTGCCAAAATGACTTAAACCACTCTCTGCAAATGCACCTCTATCCTGCCCAACCACAGCCACTGCTTCCCCAGTATGAAACCTCCACACACCTTTAACAGTGCATCTCTGTGCCAGTACTGGAACCTGCACAGGACCATTCCCACCACAGGACACAGAAAGTGCATTTCCAGGTACCTGCTTTATATGTTCTCCTCTATTTTCCGAGCGCCTCAAACAGAAATGCTCTACAGATACTGACTGAGTGAATACGGAAAGTGCACCGTGAGTGGCTCAGTGTAGTTTTTCCAGAGCTCACAAGATGGCCATGTCCTATGTGAGCAGCTTGTCTGGGTGTGAATTGTTCATGCATTCTGGGATGTGTGGTCTTGTGTGGATCACAAGCTAAGCAAAGCTTCAGAGGAATGCAAAATAAATGCCCGGAATGGATGACCTACCTGCTCCGGGGCCTGCATGGAATCTGTGTTGGGGAGAAAGGGGGTGGGCTTGAATAAGACACTGCAAGACCTGCTGATAATGGAACAGAAATACAACTCACAAGAACTTCTCCAGCATCATACTGGGTGCCCTCTCTCCACTTCCTGACATCCGAGCTGCAGAGTCACAAGTTCACAACAAAAGAAATGCAGACAGAAAATAGATCACAGGCACCCACCTTCTCAGAGCTACAGAGTGCAGCTGGGGTACGAGCCCCCTTTGTCTCCTTCCAGACCTTTCCTGCACTGCCCAGGCCAGGGGGGCTAAAAAGGCACGGGCACTCCTTTCACTGGGGGCAGAGTTCAACGTTCATTCCCACCCATGTTTCATTAATCCCAGTGCTCCAGCGTCCCTGCTGCTGGATGGCGGTGGCCAGAGCTCTTGTTTCACCGGATCAAGCGGGTAAAGTGAAAATACTGCCTGTCAGTGCGCCTGCCTCAAGTGAAATGCCCTTGCAGATGGGGAGCCTGAGCAGACGAAAACCGGCCTTGCAAGCATATTTATAATGGTGGGTGCCGGTAAACTCTGCTTCGCAAACTCTACCCTTCAAGCAGAGTGATAAAAACTCTGTGAACTCTACCGACAGAGCGGAGTTTATCGCCTACTGCTACAACAGATCAGATCTTACTCACGCAGACCTACATAAGTCACAAATTGAAAAAGACGAAGATACTGTTACGAGAGCTGTTAGTCTGGTTCAAACCTGGATCAACCCATTTGTTGGGCCACATGACCTCAATAGTCTCTCCACGGAAAAAAAGCATTGCACGACATAGTATCCGACATAATGAAGGTCCATGAAATAGGCGAACAGTGCTATACAGACCTCAAACTCTAGCAATTTGAGAATAATCCACCTATTATGAAGTTTCATAACCCAATGATAATTAACAAACTAAAAACCTTCACTAACATGTCCAAGAAGAAGGCAGTGAATAGCAATGGCAGGCAATCATCATGAAAACAGACAAAGCACTATTTGGTCGAATCATTCTGACAGCACAGAATCGAACCTTCAAATGGCGGATGTACTATCTCATCCCTTAGGACCTTAACCATGGGCTTTAGTAACTCGAAAAGGTTTGTTGTGTCAGACAAACAAAGCTGTTTTAGCAACATACTTGCAAAAAAACATTACCCCTGCTGAGGAAATACCCGGAAATTCAGCCATGCTGATTGATGATATGGTTCTTGCTCAGAGAGTAAAAGGAGAGGAATCAAACTTTGGTGAGGTGGCTATGTCTTTCTTGTCAATGGCTTTGCGGAAACGAAATAGGAGTCAAATAATCAATGTTTTGTGTGATACATATAATGAGACGTCTATTAAGAACAGCAAAAGGACAATCAAAGGGTAGGAACTCGTGCACCAGTTAGAGCATCTCACCTTTCTAGATTGTCAGACAATGGAGGAAATTCCTAAGTCATGTAAGAAATGAAACAACTCTCATCACATTTCTTGTTAACGAATGTAGGAAACCAGAGTATTTTGTAAAACTTGAGAAAAAACACTGTTCACGAACTGTGGGGATAATGCTACAAAATCACATCTGAAGGGATCCACAAAGTGCCCAATCTCAACAGTAGACACAAAGAAGCAGATGGTCGCTAGTTGCTGCATGCTGCACACGCTGCTAATGAGGGTTATGAGGCAGTAATGATAAACTAAGATGACACTGATGTGTTTATTATGTGTTTGGGATTCCATGACAGAATCATAGCTAAATTGTTTCTGAAATGTGGTACTAAAATAGGCATGCGAGTTCTTTAGATTGGGAAAATAGCTTCAACTCTTGGTGAAAATGTTTGTCGAGCTATGATAGGTCTGCGTTTACTGGATGTGACACAGTAAGCGCATTTGTGGGAAAAGGAAAAGTAATTGCAGTCAAAATCCTGTCTGCCAACAGACATACACAGGAAACATTTTCGCAGCTCAGAAACAAATGGGATCTCTCTGAAGAATTAATGGACAAATTGGAGCAATTCTCGTGCTTGCTGTATGCACCAAAATCTTTGGTTCATCAGAAGAATTACTTGAGATATCACCTATTGTGCGCAAAGAAGGGTGAGATAGACAGTCATCAACTTCCACCTTGCAGGGACTGTCTGAAGAAACATGCCAAAAGTGTGAATTATCAAGCTGCTATAAGCAAGAGATGTCTTCTGAATGATCCACAGACACCTAGTCCAATTGGGAGAGGGTGGAAGTTGGAAAAACAGGGGAGCAGAGCAACTGGTAGTGGACTGGATGGATGGACAGCCAGCACCTCAGGCTGTGTTAGATCTACTAACTTGCAACTGCATTAGGAACTGCAAACTGCCAACATGTGTCTGCTGTCTAAATGACCTCAAGTGCACTGACATGTGCAGACTTCTTGCCTGTGAAAATCAAGTAGATGCAGAGAAGGACACCTATTCAGAAGAAGATAATGCCGACCAATGTGAATGATAAAATTGTGTTTATCTTTACTCTTGACATACACAGGAAATAGGCAATCTATGTAAGATGTAACAACTATTATTATTTGAAATTGTAAATGAAAATTATGCATATAATCTAGATCAATATATGAGGAATACAATGAAGTTTTAGTGTTATTATTTTAAGGACTGTATTGTTATTATTACAATTAATAATCAAATCAAAGCAAGCTTTATACGGTTAATAAAAATACAACCATAAAAGCATCCTAAAATAAAAACATTTTCACATTTCATCACAAATGTATACAGTAAAGTGCATTTGAATGTAAAAATTCCAGCGACAAGCCCGATATAAACATTATACATAAAGTGTTGTGTGCAAAATATACAATCAGGAGCAGAACTCATACCCTGATCATCAGTTATCGGTATGCAACCTATCTTCTTCATATATAAGAGCCTCGAGGTGTGAATTGTTTTTCCTTATTCTAATTGCCTTCTGGATATAAACCCCCACTGCATTACAGACTCTATTATTTACTAGGTTACAGATATACTCAAAGGCAATTTTATTTGTAAAAAGTCTCCTTTAAAAACAACGGTCGTAAAATACTCTTCCTTAAATCTCTGTAAAAAACGCAAAATAAGATAAAATGCAAGGTTGTCTGATCTGACTTTCCATCGCAAGGACACTTTGGGAGATTGTGTTTCCATTTCCCCATTGTTGGAAAAGCTATTAAAAAGTGGACTATTCCCATTCTTAATCTAGTAAGATAAAATCTGTGTCGTGTGTTTGTAACCTGAATTAAATAGTATTGAACCCCTATCCCCAAGGTCCTATCACAATATGCCTTAGTCAGCTGTTTTGAGTTTGCCTCGACTTCCCTTAGCCAGCTCCGAGATTCTATGATGGCAGTTTTCAGGTCCTTTTTATTATACTCGAGTATTTGGAGTGGTTTATTAAAAACAATATTATCAGCACATTCATTTAAGAGATTATTAATATATATCAGCCATGGGATCTTTTTCCCATGTTCTAGTGCAAAGCAATCCTTAATAATCTCCTTAGTAAATTTTGTGCCCTCCTTGCTCCATATTCCATACCAGGCATTTAAACTTGCTATACTAATAAAATCCTTTATATAATGGGCACCCAGCTCTTTGTGTACGCTATATATGGGGTTGGAATTCGGGACGGCCAGCAATCTCCGTAAAAAAATATTTTCTTCAGTCTGGAAGATGGAATGGTTGGCCGCTCCCCAAAGCGCAGCGCCATAGCAGATTTGTGTGAGACACTTAGTTTTGTATAGTGTAATAATTTCCCTAATGGGTTTATTACCCATTTTCTTTGAAAATCTAAAAATTGCCTCTATTACCAAGGTAAATTTTAATTTACAATGTTCAATGTGGGCTCCCCAATGTCCATTTGCTGTAAATGTTAGTCCTAAATATACGAATGAATTTGTTACTGCAATAGGGACATTATATACATGATGGGTCCGAGTCTTTATTTTTCCTCCCCACACACCATCGTGAAGGTCTTTTTCAAGTTCAATATCAGATCCTTCTCCTGCATGTAATCAGCAAATTTCTCGATTAGAGACTGCAGCCCATTTGCAGTTCTTGATAAAAGAACTGCAACGTCCGCATAGAGCAGAATGGGGATAGCACGTTTACCAGCTCTAGGGACATCAGCATTACATTTTTGCAAAGTTTCGTCTACTCCATTTATATATAAGGAAAAAACGAGTGGGGCAAGTACACAACCCTGCCTAATTCCCCGTGCTACCCTGAAACTACTGGTACATTCTCCTTCTGTCCCTTATCGAACTCTTGTGCTCAGTCGGCTGTATATTTGTGAAAGATATACGATAATGTCATTTGGTGCGCCCATGTGAGTCAATGTTTGCCATAGCTTCGCATGGTTTACTAAGTCGAAGGTACTAGTAAGATCGACAAAACAAAGATGTAAGTGACCCTTTTTTACAATTGTATATTTGCTGATTATGAGGTGCAAGTTTATGCACTGTTCGATTGTCCCTCTCTCTCTTCTAAAACCTTACTGGGATTCAGTTAGGATTTTATTTTCATCTGCCCATATTTCCAACCTCTCCAGAAGAATTTTGCCCATCAATTTTGAGGTTGTGTCGAGGAGGGAAATAGGGCGATAATATTTGGCATTACTTCTGTCGCCCTTTTTAAAAATTGGGACAATAATACTCTCCATCCACGTTCTTGGCACCAGGCCACCCGATATGGTGTTAAATACTCTTTGTAAAAATGGGGCCCACAGGTCTGTGTCGGTTTTAAAAATATCTATCGGAACCCCATCGGGACCTGGTGCCTTTCCATTTGCACATCTATTCAGGGCCAGTACGACCTCGTCCAAGGTAATAGGGGCCAGATTAGGGGATTCAAACGTAATAAAATCTTTACTTTCTTTGGGGCACATGCATAAAAGGTTTTTGCGAGCGCAAACGGTGCAATTCCCAAAAATCGCCTGTTTGCGTTTGCAAAATGGCCTTTTGCAATGCATGAAAGTGTTGGGGACGCGCAATTTAGGTAATCGCAATTTCTTGCAATTGCATTTAAGGAATCGCAATTTGCGATTCCTTAAATGCAATGCAAGAAGCACTTTGAAATAGCGATATCGCTATTTGGGGCCGCAAATTACTGAGAAATTAAACTGTTCGGTAATTTGCAAAAACTTTGAAAAATGCACTAAAGTGCATTTTTCAAAGTTTCAGGTTACACACACACATGCCCTTGGGGCATGTGTGTGCGCAACATGGGTGCACATCACAATTTCAGGGGTGCAACAGGTTGTCCTTCTGACACCCTTGAAATTGCATGCGCAATTTGCGAGTACCAATTGGTACTCGCAAATTGCACATGCAATTTCCCATTCATTCCTATTGGCCTGTAGGCCCATAGGAATGAATGGGAAGCCATTCCTTAATTGCGACTCGCAATTTGCGAGTCGTAATTAAGGAATGTTTAGGAATCGCTATTTTTATAGCGATTCCTACATGCATAGGCTTTTGCGAGTCATTAATTGCGATTCCTTAATAATCGCAATTAAGGACTCGCAAAATCATACCTTGATGCATGTGCCCCTAAGGGTGTTAAAATACCATTAGGGTTGCTATTTTTCTGCCAATATAGGAGTTTCATCTTCTGGATTAAAAACCTGTCCAAAATAGCTTACCCATTCGGAGGGCTGCACCAGGCTCTCAATTTTAACTGCAAAGTGATCTTTAAAATAAGGATGGTTAATCGTCTCCAGAATAAGGGGGCATCCTTTGTGTTTGCAGCCTGGGTAAGTTGTTCCCATGCATGGTCTTGAATCTCCCTTTTCCTTTTTGTAATGGTCTCTTTGTATAGCCTCCTCTGTGTACTGATAAGTAAACTATCTCTGGGCCTAGTTTTTAAAGCATTTTTTAAGGATTGGTTAGCCTTTGTACATTGGCAATCAAACCAGCTAACTTTTTTCTGAGTGTTCTTCTTACTCTTACTTTTCAATCCCCCAGAGATCACAGAAGTTATATTACAAAAAGCCCCAATAATCTGGTGGTCAGTGAAGTCCCCCTTATTACAAATCTCAATTTTGTTTTTACAATCATGCATTAATTTATTCACGAAATCATTAGGATTCACTCCAGACCACTTAATAGTAATACCATTCTCTCCTTGCGCTGATATAGAGGGTGCTGAACAGGGCCCTTTCTGGGGAGTCTCGTTTAATTTCACAGTTAAAAATAGGGGATGATGGTCACTAAAACAGGTTTTTAATACCTCCATTTTCACTATCTGATCCCGCCCAGATGCAGAAATTAATATATGGTCAATAATTGAACACTGTCCATGACCTTCGTAGGTTGGTAACCAAGGTTGTCCCTCCGGAATGAACTGGTCCAATAGTTCTAAATTATATTCATATATTGCCCCGTTCATAGTTTCACCATAAAGGTTATGTGGGAAATGAGAATAACTTTTACCACAATATTTTCCATCTAGAATTCCACATTTCTTACTGTTAAAATCCCCAGCCCAGATCAAAAAACAATCACTTCTAAGATTTTTTAAAAATAAATCAAGCTCCTTCTCCAGGGCCAGCATAACTTGATTTCTAGTGTTATCAAATACATTATTACAAAAATTCTTTATTACAAAACACTGGTTATCAATAGATAGGAACCGCAGAAAATGAAAATAAGATGAATCAGTATTGGCTTTTTTAAAAGTTAATGGGCATGTGAGAGAAACTAGAACTGCCAGGCCCCCTTTGGCCCTTCCATTTCGAGAGGGAGTTGCTTGTGTATCAACTGTTGTAAAACCATCAATATGGAAGGGTTACGTGTGCCAGGTTTCTTGCATGCAGATGATTTGGCAATTACTTAATAAATCCAACCATGCTTCATCACTCAGTCTCTTATTAATACCCGCAATGTTCCATGTTACCAACGTCAGGTTCTTAGATTTCGAATTTTTGGTTAGTTTTAATACTCGATTTGTTATAATATGAGGAGGATTGTATTCGACAACATGATGTAGTCAATCTAAGTCACTGCATCTTCTAAGGGGTAAGAATCTATTAGACAATGTAAGTGGTGTGGGCCTATCCACTGTTATGATCTATTTACAGGGTGGCTGAAATGTTCCATGCCTGGTTTGTAAAAGAACCCTAAGGGGGCTGCAGTAATGACGTCGTTCTGGGACTTTGATGGCATTGTCCCTCTGCTATGTAGCTCTTCAAACAAAGCTCTTACCATTTCTGGATATCGAAAAGAAACGACAACACAGTCTCCTTTGCAATCTTTTGGCAGTTTCCTCAACCAGGATACTCTTTCTACCATAATGATGTTTTGGGCCAGGATATTTGAGTTATAATAGCAGTGTTTGGTAAACCAATGCACTGCCTTATTTTTCAGATCTCCCCAATCCTCTTTGGCCCCATCCATCAACTCTGGCACATTTTTAAGTACAATGGTATAAGGTGTTGCCTCAGGTGGTAGATGAAGGGATCTCTGGTGGTTTCTTAGAAGTTGAGAAGTCAGTTGAATTTTATCCGTATTTTTGTTCTTTCTTGTTATCATTTTCGTGTCACAGGAGGTTGACGACACAGAGTGCAACGCAGTATGCCTAGTTTTTGTAGCCGTAGGTTCCGTGAAATTGTTCCTACTACCCAATATTTTTGTTCCCGATGTGCCTGGCAAAGTGTCATTTAAAGGGATCTTACATTGTGTTCAGTCGTTTTCCTGACGATTTTGACATTTGAACTGGTTGCACTGGAGCGATTCTCTGTTAGTATCGATTCTGTAATTAATTTTGAGATCTGAGCTACATTGCTCTTAATTTTTGTTATTTCAGACATCAAATTCCTTTCAATTGAGTCAATTTTCCCATGTAGTTTTTTAAATAATAGTTCCAGATTATGGGGATGTTCAGTACTTAGAGTATCCCCTATGCCCTTACTCTGTCTCATAGGTAATGACTGTGGCTGTTTATGAAATTCTTTTGTTTTTACCTTCGATGGCTGTTTTCCTTTGTTCACCGAGGGGGTCGTTGAGTCTGTACTCTCTGTTAAAACTGTTATTTCAAGTGGTATTGTTGATGCACAAGGCGCTATACTGGTATTATATATTACAGATGTTGTATCCTTTTGTTGGGATTTGTATTTGTGTCAGACTCTAGTATTCTTTCGTTCAATACAGTTCCTTCAGTTACTGCAGTTAGTGCTGTCTTAGTAGCTGCTAGGCGCTCCTCGACGTTAACAGTCTCGCTATTAATTAATCCCATAGAGGTGTTAAGATAGTTTGTTATGGGTGCGCTCAGTCTAGCATTTTTGTTTTTACTGCCTGATGGTTAAGACGGATGAGAGCCTCAAACTATGACACAGGTGACCAAATATGCAATTATATTCACTCTTACCGTAGTTCTGGAGATCTTGTTTAACGATTTAGGGGGGTGGCCCAGCCCAGCCTCTGCCAGCCGCTGACGGGACACTTGATTGATTTTAAGGCGCCTCCTGGCGCAGAAGGTGACGGCGGCGGCAGGCTGGCAAGCCGCAAGTGAGTCTGGGACTCGTGGTTTGGGCCTCCTGGCCTCGGTCCCCAGCAGGCAGCAAAAGACAGCGGCAGAAACGGGCGTCATAATTATTTTTAAATAATATTTAATGTAACCAATCTGGTGGAATTACATTTATTTTTCTACATATTATGATGAATTTGTGTGCTATTTATCCAAAATATGAAAAACATTATTTTTTTTCAGCTTTGTTTGCTAATCCAATAAAATCAGACAAAAGGCAAAGAGTGATGACTTGCTATCACATATTTTCCATCTCTAGGCATCCATACCTTGCAAAGAAATCATGTTAGGACCCATCCCCCTAGTGGTACCAATGGCCTAAAGTTGGGGTCCTGGCTCATGGCCTATTATGAGTTTGTGTGTCTTATTCCATATTTAGCTGTGAGTTACACTTGAATATCTGCGCCTGATTAACAAAGCATTTTCTATATATAGGTGTGTCTTGCTTAAGTTTTATGTGTGAGTTACTTCTGAATCTTCAGGAGTCAGTGTTGCTTGAAGTTGTTCTGAAAAATATTCACGTCTTTAAAAGTACATATTTCTATATATTTTTACAGTACTGGAACGATTGTTACTTGACTTGGGATCAGTCAGAATATCGGGGTGTTCAAAAACTTCGTTTTCCTGCTGACCAGGTGTGGGTGCCGGATATACTACTATACAACAGGTAAATAAGTATCTAAAAGATTGTATTTGCTGTTATAATCAATTGGCTGTTCAGGTAATATTTATTTTATATATATATATATATATATATATATATATATATACACACTTCAGAAGCTGTAATCAAATAAGGAATATAACATTTTTGTGACCAGCGTGTTTTTTGTTTGTTGTCTTGCTTCCTCAACCCACAATAATGTACTCTCTCTTTCTTGTTAATTCTGCTGTACAAAGTTTCACTTCACCGATGGTGACATATTGGCAATTGTGGTGACGCAGGTGAGGCTGACAATGAATGAGAAAGTGAATGCAGTATCTAGTCTATTGAAGATATTACTAATTTCTCAAAAGGGCACAGGCAATGCCATTTATAAGCAGTAGGTTAATTCTGAATAACTTACCTCATTTAGTTATTTGGCGTATTTATGTTAACCTAATATCTGGTAGTTTTCATTTCTCAGCACTTAACAGTCTTGCCCATCTTGTGGCAGGGTTAGCTACTGTCACTCAGCAGTTTATAATGTGTCAAGCTAAGGGTTGCCCAGAGCTCATTCGAGTTCGTTCGAAAGCCAACATAGGTCTGCCTGCACATCCCAGTGGTGGCTTCTCCTGTTGGGCAGAGGAGCGTCACCCCACCTGCTGAGGGTGCAGAAAAAGGGTAAAATAAAATGGTAAAAAGTGATTTTATTAACAATTTATTTTTCCTCTGCCTACACGAGCTGGTTCTGAGGGTGGGGTCATTGTAGCTGACTGGCAGCAGGTGATGAGGAGAGGTGCACAAGTTTAAAGTGTGCAGGTCTTTTTGGCTGACTGTCTTGCAACAGCCAGGCTGACATGGGTACTTTAAACCTCTCCAACCCGAACTGTCATAGACAGCTGGGTGGAGAGCAAACACAGGCCTCCAGTGCCTTTGAGAGCACTGAGACAGCCCGCTCCATCAAATCCTTGCATTTCTCTCATGCTGGTTAACAGCATGAGAGCAGCATCTGGACTGGTTAGAGGAGTTGGCTGAGGCCTACGCTGGGTGATGAGAACACCAGGATCGAAGCGAGGACGTGCAGCAAGATAAGTGTATGTTTAATTTTACTTTATTTGATGTAAACTGAATCACCAATATGCATTACAATAAAAGGTTTAAAGTAAAAAAATATTAACTTTAAAATATTAATGTAATCATGTCGGCAATTTAGTTAGTGTTTGCCAAGGTTATTTACCCCAAGTTGGCACAGCATCTTTTCTCGCTCACCACTTTTAGTTAATGACAGCCGCCACTGCATTTGTTCCTTAGCTGCAGGCCAGGTAAAAGTGATAAGAGTGGTACCTATGCAGGGTCCGTTACACTGTGCATATTTGTCACTTGTGCACTTTGCTTGATGCCACTTAGGCACTGCAGGGCATTCTTCTATATAGTAAAAACTCACAAGAGCTGTGTTTACTGTTCACAACCCTATCATTTGGGTGTACAAGGTATGGCTAGACAGCATTGTTACATTGCAACAGGAGACTGTGGGGTATATTTACAAGAATTGCCGCTAAGCAAATTTGACGTTGCTTGGCTGCAATTTTTTTTCCACTGGCTATTGCCGAAATTCATCGCCATGTAAGCAACGTATTTACAATACGCCACTACATGGCAATAGTATCAGCTAGCTGTGGCAAAAACTGCTGCTAACACTAGCGTCAAGGCGATAAAAGATTTGACGTTAGCGAGAGAAAAGTCAGCCCAACGTCACTTTTCAGCCTCTAGAGGCAAAAATTGCCTATAAATCCACCTGTAATGAAAAAAAGAAAATAACAATGGAATGCAGAATGGAGAAGCCAGGGCCAAGTACAGCACAGGTCAACAACCCCCCCAACAGCCAGGATGCCCAGCCAGAGTCCCAAGGGAAGAGGAAATGCAGCATCAGGGTCTCATATATGAACAGTGGTGAATCGCTGGGGAAAAACAGTGATGCAGCACTTTTCATTGCATCATCCTTGCGACACCATGGCGGCTGATGCCTGGAAGCGCGGACAGTTCCTGGGGCCTGGAGGCTCGCTGGGCCTGCGTCTAAGAACCGGAGTGGGAGGCGCCAGTGCTGTGGAGTTGCTGTGGCCTGACGGTGGAAGTGGTCTGCGTTGGGCACGAGCCTGTGGTCCGTGGCTGTAGACATTGAGGCGGTCGGCAATGGCCCTTACCTGGTGGCGTAGTCTGGCAGGTAGCATGGAGACACGTTGCTGAGCTGTGTGAGAAGACCGGTTGGCGCCCCTTGGAGCTGTGATCGGTAGAGCGCTCTTGCACACCGATGTGGGGAGGTCTGCATTGCATAATATGTGCCACCATTACAATGGGGTGCACAGAGGAGAATGCCAATGGGACCCTGCGCCTCTCTGCATCACAGGCCGGATGATGTTGCGCTGGCCGGACGCTGTGGAGGGTGAGGCCCCTGAGCTGCGCTGAACTTGTGTGGCGGGAGCGCTGCAACTTCATGCCTAAGGGGGCCCTGTTGCATCACCTGCATCTAGAGGTTCCCCAGCAGACTTGGCAGCGACTGCTGTACCCAAGATTGTGAAATCCGGCCTGGCTGAGGCTCCTGCTGGCTCAGTCACAGATTTTGAGAGAGTGCAGCAGATTGATCCCCGGTGTCCATGTCCAGGTGAGGAGAAGGTGGGATGGGGAGCGGAGGAGGCCCGGGGGTCGACTTGGGCCCAGGCCTAGCGCATGTGGGTGGCTCACACCTTGCCCTGAGCAATGCCTGCGCTGTGGCGGACCTACATCGCCAAGGACACCGAACAAGACTGATGGGGGACTCCACTAACTGGCTCTAGTCGCTGATATCGTCCGTTGGTGCTGGCAGGTGCCAGAGGCAAGGGGGCTGTTCAGGCACCGGCCCTTGGGCTCGCTGTCTGATCTGCCCTCACTCACTGGGGCGCTGGGGAACACGGAATCTGGTTGCCACTGTTAGCTCAGAGGAGGCGACTGGGTGGTACTGCCTTCCTTTTCCCCTGGTAAAGAGATCTTGGGTGTACTGGGGATTTCCAACAGTGCCGCCCGAACGAAGATTCCTGACTAGCATAAATCTGACTGGAGGAGAGGGGCCGGCTGGCCACATTGCAATGCACCACATGTCATACATAGTGCCTGGATGTCTGGCGCAATGATGTCCCGCCTGCAGATGGGGTGACATCGACATTTGACCGCTCCTCCGTGTCAGTGAACCGAACGGCTGGGGTTTGCTGTCTGGTGGGGCAGGTGAAAGAGGACAACCTGGACTCCAAACTAGACTCTTTACTAGCAGCGGGTACCTCCCTCGAACAAACACGCACTTCCTTTGAGGGCCACATAGACAAAATCACAGTTGACTTCACCCTGGAGACCGCAGATCATCACAAGCTGACTTACAAGGTATACGACATTGAGCCAGAACTGGCCAAAGTCCCCCGATTACCCTGAGCGCAGCATTGGAGGTGCAGCAGCTAATGGCACGTGTGAAGTCACTGGAAAGAACAGCAGAGGATGTGGAGGGCCGCTCCCAGCGTAACAACGTGAGGGTGGTGGGTCTGCCCGAGGGAGCAGAAGGGGCTGATGCAGTGGCATATACTGAGACATGGCTGTGTGGCCTACTTCCAGCAGGTGAACTCTCCCCATTCTTTGTTGTGGAGTGGGCCCATTGAGTGCCAGCGAGCCGCCTGCTGGTGGGGACAGGTCCTAGACCCTTTCTCTTCCGCCTCCTACAAGGATCGTGATGCTGCCCTGAGGGAGGTACGCAAGCTGGGGGAGGTGAAAGTGGATAACGCCTCAGTTACTTTCTCCCCTGACTACGCCAAGGGGGTGCAGAGGGGCTCGTCTCTCTCTAGTGGTTAAGCGATGCCCCCGAGAGTTGTGCATCAAATACTCCCTCTTCTACCCGTAAAGGCTGCAAGTGATCTCAGATGTTGACACGCAAAACCTTTACGTCGCTGAACAGGTCTGGACCTGGCTGCAATCTACTGGTCGCCAGGTGCTGCGGACAGGGAGTAAAGGGTCTGCGCAATAAGCTGTCATTCGTGGAGCCAGTCATATTGGGAGGCGTAGGAGGAGCAGGCATCCCCTGCCACAACTACAAGCCACCCCCAATCTGCAGCAGGTTATACAAGAGAGGCGGAAGGCTGTATGCGGTGGTGACGATGTGCAATCGCACTCAGAGACAGGATCCCGACACTTCTCCTGAACCATCCCCCAGCAACATGGGCCCCACTGCAACATAGTCATACGGTGCGGAGTCTGTGCAGCCCCCGGATGTGACTCCTCAGACGACAGATAACCTAATTTAATGTTACTTGTTGTGCGTCTCTCCTTCTTCTATGGTTACAGACAGCTCCGGAGAGTCTCTGGCTTTCTGCGATTCCTGGTCTCCAGCTACCTGTTGCTAAAGTTCCGATGTACGGAGGTCAGCACTTGGAGAGGATCAGGTCCAGTTGTCACCCAAAGGGAATGGAGCAGTTGTTCAGGTGAGCGATGCATGTCAGGGGTGGTGGTGGTGGTCTCCTTGATACTCCGAGCCGCAGTGGCAGGAGGTCCATGGCGTCATTGACCTTGCCAAGGATGAATTGTGGGAGTTCTTCTATTATCCAAGGGTCTCATTTATGAGGCCGTAGCAGCACTCTTGCAACGCTGTAACGTCACTTGTTTGATGTTCTGGTGGCGCAATGTGCCGCTGCATGTTTACAACGCGATACAAAAGGGGATGATGGACGGAACGTTTGAGCCAATCAAACACTCACCCCCAGTCAACTGATCTGGGTTTAATCCATCATCATTCTTTAGCTCACTCCACCACCCCAGTTCAGACATGGCCATATGCAAATCAGTCTGACCCTGTGCCTCATGGGAACAGTCCAGCCCGAACTGCCAAGCCATGTCTTCCCTGGACCGGAAACAAGCATCCTAGGACCGGTTTCTGGCATTTCAGCCGTCATCAGCCAGGCTTGCTTGAATCCAGTGGCAAAGTGAGCAAGGGACCCACGTCTGGGCATACCCCCGCCAACTTAGGGCGACCAAAGCGATACAAAGGGGATGATGGACGGAACGTTTGAGCCAATCAAACACTCACCCCCAGTCAACTGATCTGGGTTTAATCCATCATCATTCTTTAGCTCACTCCACCACCCCAGTTCAGACATGGCCATATGCAAATCAGTCTGACCCTGTGCGTCATGGGAACAGTCCAGCCCGAACTGCCAAGCCATGTCTTCCCTGGACCGGAAACAAGCATCCTAGGACCGGTTTCTGGCATTTCAGCCGTCATCAGCCAGGCTTGCTTGAATCCAGTGGCAAAGTGAGCAAGGGACCCACGTCTGGGCATACCCCCGCCAACTTAGGGCGACCAAACGATACAAAAGGGGATGATGGACGGAACGTTTGAGCCAATCAAACACTCACCCCCAGTCAACTGATCTGGGTTTAATCCATCATCATTCTTTAGCTCACTCCACCACCCCAGTTCAGACATGGCCATATGCAAATCAGTCTGACCCTGTGCCTCATGGGAACAGTCCAGCCCGAACTGCCAAGCCATGTCTTCCCTGGACCGGAAACAAGCATCCTAGGACCGGTTTCTGGCATTTCAGCCGTCATCAGCCAGGCTTGCTTGAATCCAGTGGCAAAGTGAGCAAGGGTCCCAGGTCTGGGCATACCCCCGCCAACTTAGGGCGACCAAAGCGATACAAAAGGGGATGATGGACGGAACGTTTGAGCCAATCAAACACTCACCCCCAGTCAACTGATCTGGGTTTAATCCATCATCATTCTTTAGCTCACTCCACCACCCCAGTTCAGACATGGCCATATGCAAATCAGTCTGACCCTGTGCCTCATGGGAACAGTCCAGCCCGAACTGCCAAGCCATGTCTTCCCTGGACCGGAAACAAGCATCCTAGGACCGGTTTCTGGCATTTCAGCCGTCATCAGCCAGGCTTGCTTGAATCCAGTGGCAAAGTGAGCAAGGGACCCACGTCTGGGCATACCCCCGCCAACTTAGGGCGACCAAAGCGATACAAAGGGGATGATGGACGGAACGCTTGAGCCAATCAAACACTCACCCCCAGTCAACTGATCTGGGTTTAATCCATCATCATTCTTTAGCTCACTCCACCACCCCAGTTCAGACATGGCCATATGCAAATCAGTCTGACCCTGTGCCTCATGGGAACAGTCCAGCCCGAACTGCCAAGCCATGTCTTCCCTGGACCGGAAACAAGCATCCTAGGACCGGTTTCTGGCATTTCAGCCGTCATCAGCCAGGCTTGCTTGAATCCAGTGGCAAAGTGAGCAAGGGACCCACGTCTGGGCATACCCCCACCAACTTAGGGCGACCAAAGCGATACAAAAGGGGATGATGGACGGAACGTTTGAGCCAATCAAACACTCACCCCCAGTCAACTGATCTGGGTTTAATCCATCATCATTCTTTAGCTCACTCCACCACCCCAGTTCAGACATGGCCATATGCAAATCAGTCTGACCCTGTGCCTCATGGGAACAGTCCAGCCCGAACTGCCAAGCCATGTCTTCCCTGGACCGGAAACAAGCATCCTAGGACCGGTTTCTGGCATTTCAGCCGTCATCAGCCAGGCTTGCTTGAATCCAGTGGCAAAGTGAGCAAGGGACCCACGTCTGGGCATACCCCCGCCAACTTAGGGCGACCAAAGCGATACAAAAGGGGATGATGGACGGAACGTTTGAGCCAATCAAACACTCACCCCCAGTCAACTGATCTGGGTTTAATCCATCATCATTCTTTAGCTCACTCCACCACCCCAGTTCAGACATGGCCATATGCAAATCAGTCTGACCCTGTGCCTCATGGGAACAGTCCAGCCCGAACTGCCAAGCCATGTCTTCCCTGGACCGGAAACAAGCATCCTAGGACCGGTTTCTGGCATTTCAGCCGTCATCAGCCAGGATTGCTTGAATCCAGTGGCAAAGTGAGCAAGGGACCCACGTCTGGGCATACCCCGCCAACTTAGGGCGACCAAAGCGATACAAAAGGGGATGATGGACGGAACGTTTGAGCCAATCAAACACTCACCCCCAGTCAACTGATCTGGGTTTAATCCATCATCATTCTTTAGCTCACTCCACCACCCCAGTTCAGACATGGCCATATGCAAATCAGTCTGACCCTGTGCCTCATGGGAACAGTCCAGCCCGAACTGCCAAGCCATGTCTTCCCTGGACCGGAAACAAGCATCCTGGGACCGGTTTCTGGCTATTCAGCCGTCATCAGCCAGGCTAGCTTGAATCCAGTGGCAAAGTGAGCAAGGGACCCACGTCTGGGCATACCCTGCCAACTTAGGGGCGAACAAAGCGATACCAAAGGGGATGATGGACGGAGCGCTTGAGCTAATCAAACACTCACCCCCAGTCAACTGATCTGGGTTTAATCCATCATCATTCTTTAGCTCACTCCACCACCCCAGTTCAGACATGGCCATATGCAAATCAGTCTGACCCTGTGCCTCATGGGAACAGTCCAGCCCGAACTGCCAAGCCATGTCTTCCCTGGACCGGAAACAAGCATCCTAGGACCGGTTTCTGGCATTTCAGCCGTCATCAGCCAGGCTTGCTTGAATCCAGTGGCAAAGTGAGCAAGGGACCCACGTCTGGGCATACCCCCGCCAACTTAGGGCGACCAAAGCGATACAAAAGGGGATGATGGACGGAACGTTTGAGCCAATCAAACACTCACCCCCAGTCAACTGATCTGGGTTTAATCCATCATCATTCTTTAGCTCACTCCACCACCCCAGTTCAGACATGGCCATATGCAAATCAGTCTGACCCTGTGCCTCATGGGAACAGTCCAGCCCGAACTGCCAAGCCATGTCTTCCCTGGACCGGAAACAAGCATCCTAGGACCGGTTTCTGGCATTTCAGCCGTCATCAGCCAGGCTTGCTTGAATCCAGTGGCAAAGTGAGCAAGGGACCCACGTCTGGGCATACCCCTGCCAACTTAGGGCGACCAAAGCGATACAAAAGGGGATGATGGACGGAACGTTTGAGCCAATCAAACACTCACCCCCAGTCAACTGATCTGGGTTTAATCCATCATCATTCTTTAGCTCACTCCACCACCCCAGTTCAGACATGGCCATATGCAAATCAGTCTGACCCTGTGCGTCATGGGAACAGTCCAGCCCGAACTGCCAAGCCATGTCTTCCCTGGACCGGAAACAAGCATCCTAGGACCGGTTTCTGGCATTTCAGCCGTCATCAGCCAGGCTTGCTTGAATCCAGTGGCAAAGTGAGCAAGGGACCCACGTCTGGGCATACCCCCGCCAACTTAGGGCGACCAAAGCGATACAAAAGGGGATGATGGACGGAACGTTTGAGCCAATCAAACACTCACCCCCAGTCAACTGATCTGGGTTTAATCCATCATCATTCTTTAGCTCACTCCACCACCCCAGTTCAGACATGGCCATATGCAAATCAGTCTGACCCTGTGCCTCATGGGAACAGTCCAGCCCGAACTGCCAAGCCATGTCTTCCCTGGACCGGAAACAAGCATCCTAGGACCGGTTTCTGGCATTTCAGCCGTCATCAGCCAGGCTTGCTTGAATCCAGTGGCAAAGTGAGCAAGGGACCCACGTCTGGGCATACCCCCGCCAACTTAGGGCGACCAAAGCGATACAAAAGGGGATGATGGACGGAACGTTTGAGCCAATCAAACACTCACCCCCAGTCAACTGATCTGGGTTTAATCCATCATCATTCTTTAGCTCACTCCACCACCCCAGTTCAGACATGGCCATATGCAAATCAGTCTGACCCTGTGCCTCATGGGAACAGTCCAGCCCGAACTGCCAAGCCATGTCTTCCCTGGACCGGAAACAAGCATCCTAGGACCGGTTTCTGGCATTTCAGCCGTCATCAGCCAGGATTGCTTGAATCCAGTGGCAAAGTGAGCAAGGGACCCACGTCTGGGCATACCCCCGCCAACTTAGGGCGACCAAAGCGATACAAAAGGGGATGATGGACGGAACGTTTGAGCCAATCAAACACTCACCCCCAGTCAACTGATCTGGGTTTAATCCATCATCATTCTTTAGCTCACTCCACCACCCCAGTTCAGACATGGCCATATGCAAATCAGTCTGACCCTGTGCCTCATGGGAACAGTCCAGCCCGAACTGCCAAGCCATGTCTTCCCTGGACCGGAAACAAGCATCCTAGGACCGGTTTCTGGCATTTCAGCCGTCATCAGCAAGGCTTGCTTGAATCCAGTGGCAAAGTGAGCAAGGGACCCACGTCTGGGCATACCCCCGCCAACTTAGGGCGAACAAAGCGATACAAAAGGGGATGATGGACGGAACGTTTGAGCCAATCAAACACTCACCCCCAGTCAACTGATCTGGGTTTAATCCATCATCATTCTTTAGCTCACTCCACCACCCCAGTTCAGACATGGCCATATGCAAATCAGTCTGACCCTGTGCCTCATGGGAACAGTCCTGCCCGAACTGCCAAGCCATGTCTTCCCTGGACCGGAAACAAGCATCCTGGGACCGGTTTCTGGCTATTCAGCCGTCATCAGCCAGGCTAGCTTGAATCCAGTGGCAAAGTGAGCAAGGGACCCACGTCTGGGCATACCCTGCCAACTTAGGGCGAACAAAGCGATACCAAAGGGGATGATGGACGGAGCGCTTGAGCTAATCAAACACTCACCCCCAGTCAACTGATCTGGGTTTAATCCATCATCATTCTTTAGCTCACTCCACCACCCCAGTTCAGACATGGCCATATGCAAATCAGTCTGACCCTGTGCCTCATGGGAACAGTCCAGCCCGAACTGCCAAGCCATGTCTTCCCTGGACCGGAAACAAGCATCCTGGGACCGGTTTCTGGCTATTCAGCCGTCATCAGCCAGGCTAGCTTGAATCCAGTGGCAAAGTGAGCAAGGGACCCACGTCTGGGCATACCCTGCCAACTTAGGGCGAACAAAGCGATACCAAAGGGGATGATGGACGGAGCGCTTGAGCTAATCAAACACTCACCCCCAGTCAGCTGATCTGGGTTTAATCCATCATCATTCTTTAGCTTACTCCACCACCCTAGTTCAGACATGGCCATATGCAAATCAGTCTGACCCTGTGCCTCATGGGAACAGTCCAGCCCGAACTGTCAAGCCATGTCTTCCCTGGACCGGAAACAAGCATCCTGGGACTGGTTTCTGGCTATTCAGCCGTCATCAGCCAGGCTAGCTTGAATCCAGTGGCAAAGTGAGCAAGGGACCCACGTCTGAGCATACCCTGCCAACTTAGGGCGAACAAAGCGATACACAATCCAACACAAAAATCTGTGCATCAAACGCGATGGCGATTTGGTACAATCCCAAAATAAAAATAGACAGAAATCCAATATACTGGATGGACTGGTCTCAAAAAGGCATTAATTTGATCAAAGACCTATATGAAGATACCTTCTCCATTCCCTTCTCTGTCCTTAAAAGAGAGAGAGGATTAACTGTTATAGATTTTTATAATTTCCTGAAACTTAAAGTACAGATCTCTAAACTGGCTACTAATCATTCTCCCCCTTCGCTCCCTTCCAAACTGACCCAATTGTCTAATGCTGGACACATGGTCTCAAGAATCTACAAGTCCTTACTCCCTGAGCCACGTAAAGCCCATATGGTAAATGAGAAGAAATGGGAATCTGAACCGAATAGTAAGGCAATTAAGCTAGATTGGGAACTAATCCATATGATGCCTTTCAAACATAAAATATCCCCCACACTATCCCAGACAAAGTACATGATCATAAACAGGAACTATTGGACTCCAGCCAGACTTCATAAACTCAATCTAGTCCAGTCGCCACAATGTTGGAATTGTAATTCTCAAAGAGGTGACTTACCACACATGCTTCTCTCTTGCCCGTTGTTACAAAACTTTTGGAACAAGGTCTTTGAATACATCGCCCAGACATTAAATATCTCTCCAGTCAAAGAGATCCCAAATATCTTATTTGGTTTCCACGACCCAGAACTAAAAAGCGATGATGACCGCTTTCTGCTTGACCTAATGCTGACTCTGGCATGTAAAATAGTCCTGTGTAGCTGGAAAAGTTTTGATAAATTTCATTCAAAATATGGCAAGAATGGTTAACCTTCATGAGAGGAGCAGATAATATTACCCTCCAACTCTCCCATTGGAAACCTAGACACAGGAAAATGTGGGAATCTCTTGACTCCGCCTCTATGGCTTTTAAACCCCCCTGAAATTTGTATTACTACCTTGTTCAAATGAGCTTGCAAATTTTCTCACAAAAGGATTGGGCTACGGCACCCCTCACCAAGCGCTGTTAGGATGAGGCGTTGCGGACTATATACAGTCAATAAGAGTACCACTTGACCCTGAGTTGGTTCTTTTCTTTTTCCTTGCTTCTTATTTTTCTTTATTATCTATTATTTCTTATATAGCAATATGAGGATAGGAGTTATACGTTATATACTGCCACAATTGGCACTATTGGTTCCATTGACGCTACATAGACTGACCCAAATGCCTTTTATGGTATCCAAACTACATCTGGCCACTCAACATGAGAACAATACTTGTTATGGTATGTTATATCTGCCGTATCAAATTATATCGTTTGTAAGAACCAGTGACCAAATAGCAGTAACAGAACAACTACCTTCTATCTATACTGACTATGATGAGATTTTCGTTGCAGTTTTGTTTCTTTGTATTGTTTTGTTTCTTTGTATTGTTTTGCAAAAACAATAAAATGTATTGAAATTTAAAAAAAAAATAATAATAATAATAACTTTTCTTTTTAAACGAAGTCTTGGTTCCTTTAAGTAACATGGACTGCATTTAAAACAAAACAAATGTTTACTTTCATAAAAACAACTCACAGACCCCAGAAGGCCACCATCTCTGTGATGGCCCGTAATCGCAGTGAGTCGCAATTTGCGTACTTCCTAATTAACATAATTAATATTCAGGAGGTAACTTCGATTGCGACCCACTACGATTGGGATTTGTAAGAACCAACCTATTAGTACGTAGGTCGATTCTTAAAAATCTTTACTGGTTGCAAAAATACTGGATGCGATTTGTGACCAATATATTGTGAGCAGATATTCGTATTTCTGGCCCACATATCTTTGTTTCACAGTCCTCACCGAAAAAGAACAAGAGGATAAATATTGAAATGGGTCATACAAGGATCATCTTTTTACCACACCAAAATTATGTTTATATGTGTGTTATCACTAGGGTGCCATTGTACAAAAAAAGAGAATCTAGGTCCAACAAAACATTTATAAAATAATTTGTAATAAACGACACAGTTTTATCATTTTTGAATGGGTTGATCTGGAGGTAGTGTTTGTGAAATGTATGGGTATGGTCACTAAGCATCTACCTTTGCATATGATTTTTGACACGTTTAATGGACTTCGATAAATAACATCTCTCATAAATGGCTGAGATTAATATTCTGTTTGTCTAGGTCTTTGGTACCAGGGACGCACCTGTGATCTGATATGAGCTTCACCCTGATTGCCTCTCTTAACACAGGGAAATATTTTCTTTTGTCACGGTGCATCTGTTTAGGGTTTAATAATTTTCTATTTTAGTAGTACTATTTTAAACAAAATATTATTCTTGATTAAGAAATTATTATTTTAAATACTCTGCAATTATGGTGTAATCCAGAAATAATTATGTTATTAGTAATAAAAATGACTACTGGACAGTCCACTTGGAGTAATTGTGAACTTTTTAAGTTTCTTGAAATACGTTCCATGTGTTCCAAACTACTTTAACGACTTAGGAGACAGTAATGCCAAGGTGGAGGGCAATTGAACCGAAAAGAGAATGTTGGATACACTAAATGCATAGACATAATTTTTAACACTGTGGTAAATAAATGGTTGAACAATGGGCAGTGGTCACCAGTCTACCCATAACTCCTATCGGCGGATGGAAGACACAGATTTGTTATCATGGTTAGGATGAGTGAGGCAGAGGACGCTGGATCGTTGTAGGCAACTGACATCTAAGAATGCATTTTTCAGATGTATTATTCCGGTATGAAAAGGAAGAATCTGTAACGTCTAGTGTGGTTCACTGGGAAGTGAAACAGTGCACCAGAAGGGGGTTGACTGCTTCTTTGAGCTGCCCAATTGCCTTGCTGATGGATGGTTGTGAAATACCGAGGATGTCTCAGTAGGTCTTTGTATGCATGTTAATGGAGGGCATAGAAAAACCTTAGTTGCCCAACTACGGCCTCCAAAGGTGATGCAGTTTGTTTATTTCTAGGTCAAGAAAAGGTGAAATGCTCTAAAAACAAAAAACAGGAAGATAAAGACATCTGTAGTTTGCATATGACTTACAGAGTGTTAGAAGTATTCTTAGCTGGTTAATGCATAGTTGCATTTTCACTGGATCGCTTCATTTTCTGCGCATGGATTGTGCCTCATATAAAAACAGTTGCTGCTCAAGTGTGTATTTTGCCCTCAGGTTGAAAAACATGAGGTAAGTATGATTTTACAACACAAAAAGATGATGGACGGAATGTTGAAGATTGTCAAACATTCACCCCCAGTCACAGATCTGGGTTCAATCCATCGTTATTTTGCTCACCACACCATTCCAGGTTAGACCCAGCCATTTGCAAATCAGCCTTGACCCTGTTCCCCATGGGAACAGTCCAGCACGAACTGCCAGGCCAGGTCCTCCCTGGCCCAGAAAACAAACATCCTGGGACCGGTTTCGGGGCATGAGGAGTGATTAAACCCAGCTCTTTGTGACTGGGGCTGAATGTTTGCATTATTCAGTATTCCGTCCATCATTTGTTCCTTTTGCTTTTGTCGTCCTAAGTGGGAAGGGTATGCCCAGATGTGGGTCCCGTGCTCACTGCGCCACTGGATTCAAGCTAACCTGGCTATTGAGGGGTGATACTCTGAAACCGGTACCAGGAGACTTGTTCCCAGTCCAGGGTAGGCCAGGCTTAGCAGTTTGTGTTGGACTGTTCCCATGAGGAACAGATTCAAGACTGATTTGCATATGGTTGGGTCCAAGCTGGGGTGACGTGGTGAGCAAAAGAACAATGGATTAAACCCAGATCTTTGTGACTGGGGGTGAATGTTGGCATTGTTCACCATTATGTCCATAGTTTGTTCCTTTTGCTTAAGTATGATTTTAACCACCACCTCACTTAACAATTGGCCTCCATTATTTTTGATTGGAATATATTTAATGTCACGATTATATGTGAAGAATTTTTAGGCTCCAAAAATAGTGAAATAATTTTCAAAATGTAAGGAGTTCCTCTTTTAAATTATTAAATGCAGCTCTGGCCTCACTATTTTTTATTAAGCTGGGTTAGATCATTTCAATTTAGGACTAGAAGAGGTTCTTCATGAAAGAGAATATCAGTGTCGTCATGCCTGCTGTGATGTCTGTGGTCAAATGTCCTTCTCCTCTGTGCCCATCACATTCTCTATATAATCTGTACATGCCTGTTTGCCACCAGGAAGTGTGTTTGCCTGTTCAAGTTAACTTCCAAGATCAATGTCTCTGCATCAAATTCTCATGTGCCTAGCTTATGTTGATTGATAGAAGGAGGCCAACACCAAGTACTGGGAGAACATTGGTTTTTGATTGATTCTTGCCCGTTGGGAACCTGTAGAATGTATCATTTGGATGGAACTTATGTTTTAACTCTGTGAAGCGTGTTTGTTAGTTAGATCACTTGCCCCTGTCCTCCTTTGCAGGCAGCCATCCTAATCCTCCACTTGAGACCTATCCTCCTTATTTTTCTGCTTATAGAGATACTCTCAAAAACAAAATATTTTCCTTCTCATTCTAACTGGAGCCTTTATTTGGTACTATATTTGCTGACACCTGCTGCTTCTGAAACTCCAAGACTTGCCCACAACATTAGCTTACTTTTTTGAAAACAGGACTTTGCTCTGGTTGGCATATGTTGCTTGATGTTCATGTATGCTGCATTCAGGTGAATTTCGATTTGTGTCTAATTGATATAATTGGAGACTGTAACTTTACTAATTTGCTAATAAACCTTTATGCTTTGCAACTTACTGTTCTCTGTTGTTACTGTGGGGAAAAATCAGCTTCACCGTCAATGCAATGGTAATGAATATGTGATTTCAGCCTCTGTTCAAGATAAAGATCCATCCTTTTTTTGTTAAAATTTCTTTATTGGTTCTTTAACATAACATGCCATACAGATACATGAATTAGTTCAGCTTAGGCGCCAGGACGCATACATCACAGGCGACAACAATTCAAGCAACAGTATGATTCATGATCCTTAGTATAGCTCGCAACGAATGTCACAGGAGTGTTTGCTGGCATGTGCCGCAAGGCACATGGAGGTTGATTGTTGTAGCTGGTGTCTGTGGTGTGGACTAATAAGTATAGCATATGGCGGGAAAGGGAAGGGAAATCGGAGTCAAAGTAATAACAATGTTAACCGTTACCCAACTCAGGTCTCTGCCGCTTCTCATCACTCCCCTACCACCTGCGTGTTCCATTCAGCTGTAGAATCAGTGGGGCACTTAGCTAGTTATGCTTCTGGATTATGCGTAGGGAGGGGGGGGAGGAGAACAGAGAGATAGTCTAGCCATTGAGTGTCCCCACCGTGCGCGCTAGCGTGTTGCCGCTGCTGTTATGTCTGTGTCAGCTGTGGAGGTCTGGGGCTTGTCATCTAGCTGCCAACTACTTTGGAAGTCCTGCAGTATGACATCCCAGTCGATCGGGATCTTGCATAGCCCCAATGTGTCTTTGCCACATAAGGCAATGCTTTCGGCTTGCACCCAGACTGTTAGTGAGCGGGACCCTGCCACCACATGGGGAGACTCCGAGCGTTTCCATTGTTTAGTAAAGCGCTTAGCTGCGAGTAACCCCAGATCTATGAACCTGGACGCTACTTTGTGCCTCTTCGATCTACGGAAGAGCCCCAAGAGACACACTTCCCAGGTGCGCGCCACTACTCGCCCTGTGCAGTCAGCCAAATGGGTAGAGACACCACAACAATAATCAACGGGTGCGTGGCAACCCCATTACATATGGATAAGGTCTGCATCCACCAATCTACATCTAGGGCAGTGGGCGTCTGTGCGCTTGAAATACCTATTTATCTTAGCTGGGGTCAGGTAAGCTCCATGTACTATGTAATACTGTATGGGACAGAATTGGGTGTTTCTGGGGATATGGATAGGCCCTTTCAGCATTGTCATCCACTCACGGTCCATGCATGGGCGGGCCAAATCAGCATCCCAGCGATGTCGGAGAGGACTCAGTGGGTGTGCCGTGTGCATGCGCAATAAGCTAGCAAACCACTTTGTGAGGTGTCTCCCTGTGCCCAATGACATGTATATATTGGATTGTGAGATGCATTGTGGGCTCCTGTGATATATCCCCCACAGAGTCCGCAGCGCTGAAAGCAGCGAGGTGTGTATTAGGAACTGACCCCGCTGTAATCCATCGTCTTCTGCTAGAGTATCAAAGGATGCCGGCAGTCCATCCCGATCTAGATCACCCAGAAACTGCGGGCCAGTCTCCTCGCAGGCAGAGAGCTCATCCCTGGTGATGACTCTGCATCCTCTCGGGAAGCCCAGCAGCAGCAATGCAGGTGCATACATGATGACAGGGATTGTGTGGTGCAGGCTGCGACGGAAGCACTTGTACAGCACGTCCAGCATCATTTGACCGAGTGCCCCACCTCGTCTCCCGGGGTGAAAGAGTGCTAGGATCGACATGTGTGCCCATGCTGGCGAGAGTGCGACCGTGTCCTCGAGGTTCAGTCCACTGGTCTACTTAGCTACTCATTGTAGCTGCGCCGCCAGATAGTAGTGTTCCATGTAGGGCACTGCAAGCCCTCCCTGCCAGTCTGGCAAGTACAGTTTGGACAACGCAACCCTGCACCGCAACCCATTCCAAAGAAACTCTTGCATGACGCATTCAAAGGAACGTTAGACGAGGGGCCGGATATATATTGACAGATTGGTGAAAAAGTACAGTAGTTGGGGCAATACCACCATTTTAAGCAGTGTGATGTGGCCCATGACGGTCAGGGGCAGACTCCGCCAGAAGAGCATCTGCGACTTAACAGCTGTTATCGCCCGCGAGAGGTACCCCTCTAGTAGGTCCGCTGGCTGGTGGTATACCCGTACCCCAAGATACCAAAAGACAGAAGGTTGCCACTTCACTGGTGTGCCGTTAATGACTAGTGTGGGGTCAGGACAAGTTAGATTGAACTGGTATAAACAGGATTTCGCCCAGTTCACTCTTAGACTGGAATGGGACGAGAAGTCGTTGAGGATCCATGCCAAGGCATCAGGTGAGTCTCTTATGTCCCGAATGTACAGGAGCAGATCATCCACATACAGGAAGATCGCATGCGGTCCATCTCCCAAAGGGATACCCCATTCCGCTCCACTCCCATGAATGGCCTCCGCGATTGGTTCTATGGCCAACGAGAATAGTACGTGTGACAGCAGGTATCCTTGCCTGGTGCCATGCCTGATGGGCACAGGCTCCGACACAAGTGGACCTGTCTTTATTATGTCAGACAGGGAGGAGTATAACAGCCGCACTAGGTGGAGAAAGCAAGCTCCAAGACCACAGCGGGGCAAGGCAGTGAACAAAAACTCCCACTTAAGTGTGTCGAATGCCTTCTCCAAGTCAAGCACCAGGCACCCTGAGTGAAGCCAGTGTAACGCTGAATACTTGGCCACCCGGAAGAAATGACGAAGGTTAAGGGAAGTGTTTTGAGAGAGCACAAACCTATTCTGGTCAGTGTGCACCAGTTGGAGGCCCAGGGGGGCCAAACCGGTCTGCTAGCATTTTGGCTAGGATTTTACAGTCGTTTAGGAGTGCCAGCGGCCGGTAAGAGCCCAGTAGTGTGGGGTCCCTATCCGGTTTAGGTAGGGAGACAAGCAGAGCTTCGCGGAGGGAGCCCGGGAGGGTATAGGCTTCAAGAGATGCCTTATATCGGGTGAGCAGGTGGGTGTTAACACAGGAGCATATGCCTTGTAGTACTCTGCTGGCAGCTCATCCGGCCCGGGTGTCTTACCCGTAGCTAGAGCTCTGATGGCTTCCCTGACTTCGAAGAGTGTGAATGGTTCCTCTAGCTCCGCTCGCTGCTCCGGGGTAATGGTGGGCAGGCGAATGAGGGAAAAGAAACCTGCTAGTGCTGCCAGGTGAATGCTGGCAGTGGACTCATATAAAGCTGTGTAGTGTCTGGTTAGTTCCCCGTGTATCTCCCGCTGGGTGTACACCAGCCGTCCCGACAGTGATCGCAGAGAGAGGATGATCAGCCATGCAAGCAAGCGCCCCACTCAACCCGCCACTGCGTGGGTGCAGGCAGAATGCACAGAGTAGTTCAGACACCGTAGTCGCTCTAGCAGTTCTGCATGTTATCGCCGCGCACCCGCTAAATGCCGAGCACAGCGCGAGTCTGCTATTGAGTCAGACTCCAGCTTAAAAAGGGAGTGTTCAATGCATGCAATGTCACCGCCCAGCTGTTTGCGGATACCCCAGCTGAGTACTAAGCATTGACCCCTAATCGTGACTTTGAATGCTTTCCATTCCACCCCTCTGTCAGCGGTGGAGTCAGCGTTTATGTCAAAGAGGTCTGTTGTGGCAGTGTAGGTCATGCGGCGAGGAGTAGAAAAAGTATACTCGTGCATCAGAGTTTGATGCTCTCCAAACGTCAGCTAAGTGCCAATGCTGCAGCCAGTCTCCCAGAGCCCGGGCATTGAACATGGCAGCTGTGCAAAGGAGCGGTGGAAAGGACCTGTCCAGAGCCGTGTCGATGACCGCATTGAAGTCTCCTCCTATTTGCCAGGGGATAGTGCTCCAACAGGCTAATATGCCAGAGAGTGTGTGTAAAAAGGCCATCTGGTCCGTGTTAGGGGAATACACATTCCCAAGTAGCAAGTGCCTCCCATCTAGGCGTCTGTGCACGAACACATAGTGACCATCCCCCTCCACTACGAAAGGGACACCCGGTCTCACCCAGATAAGCACCCCCTGGCATACGCAGAGTAGTCCGTGGTAAACACTTGACCCCGTCATCTGTGCTGGAGCTTGCCAGCCTCAGGCAACATGATATGCGTTTCCTGCTATAACGCAATATGGGCTAACCTGCGCTTAAGGTAGGAGTATGCAGCATAACAGCGCGAGGGTATGTGCATGCCCCTCACATTCCAGGCGACATTGTTAGTGGTCCGCATGTGTAGAGTAGATTAGGTGCACAAATGTATGTGGCCATTGCAGCGTGAGGGAGCAAGCGGAGCATCCTGTCCAAAGCCTGCAGGCGGGGGCAACACCTGTAGGACAACATAGCATGGGATGAGCACATGAGAATCGGTAAGGAGGGAAACAGTGAATCCTTGAACAGCATGAGAGCGGAGGGACAACAGGTACCCACCCAAACTGACAGTAGCGTCTTGTGGTAACTACTGCCCAATATCACCGGCTGACTAGAATGTAGAGCTCGTAGCGGGATGAGAAACAAGTGCATTAGTGCCCCAGATTTTCACAACAAAGAGCGCACAGTGCCATGTTTGTGAGGTCATAGTCTAACTGTGAAGGCAGGTACGGAGCTGTCCGGGCATTGTCCCATCCTTCAGCTGGCAGCGCCACCCCCTGGCGTGTTGGAGGACTCCCAGCAATCGCAGTGCACAGCGCCGTGCCATGCGGTCCTCATGGTATCCGCCGCACAGATTAGGTCATCTGCTGTCTGAGGGGGTCACGTCCGGGGCCTGCCCAGACTCGGCTCCAGATGGCCCTGTGGCAGAGAAGCCGTCATCACTGAGGGAGCGGTAAGAGAAGGTGTCTGGGCCCTGTCTCCTTAATGTGATCGCGTATCGTTGCAATCTGAAAGAGACACGTTAGTGATAGATTCCTTACCTTAGAATATCCCCAGGCGTCAGGCTGGATCCGGAAAGTTTTGCGTAGCAGTGCCCTTGCGCGTCGGTAGGCGGCGTCGTGCGGCTCCGCGTCCGTCGTCGGCGTCGTGATCGCCGGGATGACGTCGCGGGCAGTACTTAGACGCCGCCCCTGCGCGCTGACGTCAGTTCTTCTTTTTCCGCGCCAGCAAGCGCAGATCCGGGAAGAGCAGTGCCCTGGTCAATTTTTGACCATACTTTTTGGTGATTTTTTCACTGTTTTTTCCATCTTTAAGGTGTCGTAGGGATGCCCGGCTTCAAGCGATCGCGGCGCCTGTGCGCGGATGATGTCCGTCACCGACCCGCATTGGGAGTGTCTCTTCTGCCTCGGCCGAGGCCACGACACCGAGTCTTGTCCCGAATGCCAGGCCCTCAACCCGAAAGCTTTGCGAGAGCGGTCTCGAAAGCTCCTCGAGGCCCGGCATTCGGCTCCACGGAGGCCCCGGTCGCGTGAGAGGTCCAGGGGTCGCTCGCGGAGTGCACACCGGTCGTCGGCGTCGAAGTCTTCTTCGTCCGGTAAGTCTAAGCACAAGAAGTCCAAGAAGCATCGTCGCTCTCGGACTTCGCCTCGCCGGTCTCGCGACTCGGCTGAGGCCCCTCCCGGCACCGTCCCCGCCCCCGCGGCCCCGGACTTGCCTGTGGAGTCGCCCCGTCCTACCCGCCCTTCCCGGGTTCGGGGGCGGATCCGGCCAAGGTACAGGAGTTCCTGTCGGCCATGGCCCGCCTCTTCGGGCCTTCAGGCCCCTCCGGTGCGCCTTCGGGCCCCGCGGGCCCTGATGGGGTTGCTCCGGCGTCGCCGGCGGCTCCGGCCCCGGCGTCGCCCGGGACTCCAGCCTCGATCCCGGCTCCGGCTTCGGCCCCGGCCTCGATCCCGGCTCCACAACCCCCATCGACGCCGGTCGACCTCACGACACCTCCGCCGGCGCCGATGTCTCCGGTGCCGTTCTCGACGCCGCCCTGGGCTCCGGGCGGCGTCGTCCCCAGTTCCTTCCGGCTCCGGACATGGACCCGGAGCGACGTCGCTCGACGCCGGCTCCGGCGCCGATGGGCCCTTGGGTCCCAAATGTCCCTCCTCCTCCTTATTTTGAACCAGAGGAGGACCAGGAGGACTGGGAGGGGTCTGATGACCCTCTGACTCGCAACTGTCAGTATGATGAGGACTGGACAGAGAGTCTAGGGAGGCCAGTGGTCTGGATACTTCTCCTGACACTGGCATGCTGTCTCCTCCCGTGGCTACGGAGGAGGGGGCCAATTTTGGTACGGTGTTGCGTAGGGCTGCTGGGGCCTTACGTCTCCAGCTCCCTACTTTGACGGTCAAGCCTAACATCTTGACAGAGGTGCTTCAGCCGGCAGCCTCCTCTGCGGAGACTGTGCTGCCGTTTAACGACGCCCTCACAGACGTTCTTTGGGCGCCTGGTCCAAGCCCAACACAGGGGCTCCTGTGGATCGGAACGTGTCACGACGCCATCGCCCCGCTCCGGGCGACCCCTGTTTCTTTCTGTCCACCCCACTCCTGAGAGCTTGGTTGTCCAAGCCTCCGCTTCCCAAACCGCCTTCCCTACCGCTCCTCCGGATAGGGAATCCAAACGCCTGGATCAGTTTGGGAAGAAAGGTTTTTCTTCCTCCAGTGCTGGCTTGCGGTCCGTTAACACCGCTTGTCTTTTGGGCCGCTATACCCACTCTCTGTGGGATTCGGTGGCGGATGTTTTGCCCCAGTGCCCTGAGGAGGTCCAGGCACTGCTTTCCCGCGCCATTGCGGAAGGAAGGGATGCGGCCAAATACACTATCCGTTGTGGCCTTGACACCGCCGACTCGCTGGGCAGGTCGATTGCAACGACGGTGGCGCTCCGCCGCCACGCCTGGCTGAGAACCACTGGTTTTTCAGGGGATGTCCAGAATACTCTCATGGACATGCCCTTTGATGGAGTCGGTCTTTTGGGTCCAAAGCAGACCATGCGTTGGAGCGCTTTAAGGACTCACGGGCTACTGCCAAGTCCCTGGGCCTTTCTGCTACACGCCCTCCGCTGCCTTCTGCTTTTCGCCCCTATCGTGGCCACGGTAGGGGCGCCCCTTCACGTCAGCAGCCCAGCCACCGGCCCGCGCAGCAGGCGTCTTCGCGTGGCCGAGGACGTGGATTCCGCCGTGGCGGATCGGGCAACCAGCGTGCGGGTCAGGCCACCACCTCCAACCCGTCCGCGGCCTCCAAGCCCTCCTAGTCCCTCCTTTCAGGTGCACGGCACGCCAGTAGGGGGCAGGGTCCGCCATCACCTTCCCCACTGGCGCACCATCACCTCGGACAGGTGGGTCTTGGACATTGTCCGAAGGGGCTACTCCCTCCCCTTCGAGACCACCCCCCAGCCATGCCACCTCAACTCCACCGCATGTCAGGGGATCACTTGGTGCTTCTACAGAAGGAAGTCACGGCCCTCTTGACCAAGAGGGCCATCGAGCATGTTCCGACCCCAGAAGTAGGGCGTGGTTGCTACTCCCACTACTTTCTGGTGCCCAAAAAGGACAAGGAGGACATGCGTCCTATCTTGGACCTCCGGAACGTCAATCGCTTCCTCCGGAAGGAGAAGTTCAAAATGCTCACCCTAGCTCAGGTCTTGACTGCCCTCGACCCCGGAGACTGGTTGGTAGCGTTGGACTTGCAGGACGCCTATTTCCACATCCCCGTCCTGCCGGCCCACCGGCGTTACCTTCGGTTCACGGTAGGCCTCGAGCATTTTCAGTTCACCGTGCTCCCCTTTGGCCTTACCAGTGCCCCTCGGGTGTTCACGAAAGTGATGGCGGTGGTCGCAGCTCATCTGCGCCGGGCAGGGGTTTCAGTCTTCCCCTACCTCGACGACTGGCTGCTGAAGGCGGGCTCGTCCCAGGCAGTCGTCTCCCACCTCCAGACTACGGCCGAACTCCTGCACTCGCTGGGGTTCTCCATCAATGTGCCGAAGTCGCATCTGATTCCTTCTCCACAGCTCCTTTTCATCGGAGCAGTTCTGGACACGACGCAGTTTCGGGCCTATCCTCCCGAACGGCGAGTCCGGGATATTCAGGCTATGATTCCGATCTTTCGGCCTTTATCCTGGGTTTCGGTACGGATGACCCTGAGGCTGCTGGGCCTCATGGCCTCCTGCATCCTGCTGGTCAATCATGCCAGATGGCATATGCGGGCTCTGCAGTGGGACCTGAAGTTCCAGTGGGCGCAGCACCAGGGCAACCTGTCCGATCACGTCCAGATCTCGGAGGGGACTGCAACGCAGTTGCAGTGGTGGCTCTCGAACCGGCAATGGGTCATGGGCAGATCCCTCTCCCTTCCCCAGCCAGAGCATACAGTTGTGACGGACGCGTCCCTTCTGGGATGGGGCGGTCACTTGGGAGAGGCGGAGATCAGAGGCCTCTGGTCTCCGGCGGAGTCCCGGCTCCATATCAACCTTCTGGAGCTCCGGGCGATCCGGCTTGCACTCAAGGCATTCCTTCCCTCTGTCAAAGGGAAGGTAGTGCAGGTGTTCACAGACAACACCACCGCCATGTGGTACTGCAACAAACAGGGCGGGGTGGGGTCTTGGACCCTTTGTCAGGAGGCTCTGCGCCTCTGGACATGGCTGGAACATCAGGGCATGTTCCTGATGGTTCAACACCTGGCAGGTTCTCTGAACGCCAGGGCGGACGAACTCAGCCGCAGGTGCATGATGGATCACGAATGGCGTCTTCACTCGGAAGTGGCGCAAGGACTCTTTCTACAGTGGGGAGAGCCTTGGTTAGATCTATTCGCCACCGAAGAGAACGCGCAATGTCATCAGTTCTGCGCGTTGGAATTTCCAAGGCGGCACTCGCTCGGCGACGCTTTTCGTCGCGAGTGGAGTTGCGGTCTGTTGTACGCCTTTCCGCCTATACCACTTCTACCCAGAGTGTTGAAGAAGATTCGGCACGACCGGGCCCAAGTCATTCTTGTGGCTCCGGACTGGGCTCGAAGAGTTTGGTATCCCGAGCTACTCAATATGAGCATAGATCCCCGATCCGTCTGCCTCTTCGGGAGGATCTTCTGTCGCAGCAGCAGGGGACGGTCCTCCACCCGAACCTGTCCAGTCTACACCTGCTTGCGTGGAGATTGAGCGGCGGCAGTTGATTCCTTTCGACTTGCCTCCCGAAGTTTGTGATGTGATTCTGGCAGCCAGGCGTCCCTCCACTAAGGTGGTATACGCCTGCAGGTGGAACAAATTTGTGGCATGGTGCACAGCAAAGGCTGTGGATCCCCTTTCTGCCCCTCTTTCTGAGGTCCTTCTGTTCCTTCTCTCTCTGGCCCAACAGGGTTCTGCCCTGGGTACCATCAAGGGTTATCTTTGTGCTATCTCGGCCTTCCTCAGGCTCCCTGATCAGCCCTCCCTTTTCAAGTCCCCTGTTGTTAACAGGTTCTTAAAAGGCATTACTCACCTCTTCCCTCCTGTTCCGTTTGTAATGCCTCAGTGGGACTTGAACTTGGTTCTTACCTTTTAATGTGCGCTCCCTTTGAGCCTCTGCATAACTGTCCTCTTCGTCTTCTGACTCTAAAGGCAGCCTTTCTGGTGGCCATCACCTCCGCTCGGCGGGTGAGTGAGCTCCAGGCTCTTTCTTGCAAACCTCCCTTTCTGTCTGTTCATCCAGACAAGGTTGTTCTTCGGACGCGTCCGTCCTTCTTGCCAAAGGTGGTTACTGCTTTCCACATTGGGCAGACCATCACTTTGCCCACCTTCTTTCCGCCTCCGCATCCTTCCAGAGAGGAAGAGAGGCTCCACCGTCTGGACCCAAAACGTGCGCTCTCCTTCTATATCGACCGCACAAAACACTTCCGGGTGGATGACCAGCTCTTTGTTGGCTACGTGGGCGCCAAAAAGGTCGGGCGGTGCACAAGAGGACCATCTCCCGCTGGGTTACCTTGTGCATCAAGACCTGCTATTCTTTGGCTAAGAAGGAGCCTCCTGTTGGGCTGCGTGCCCATTCCACCAGGGCAACGGCTGCTACCACGGCCTTGGGCCGCGGTGTTCCGCTGCCGGTTATCTGTCAGGCAGCTACGTGGGCCTCGCTGCACACGTTTACTAAGCATTACTGCCTTGACAGTCAGGTCCGGAGGGACGGCTTCTTTGGCCGTTCTGTCCTCCAGGACTTCCTTGTCTGATCTTTGTTCGCAGACCCACCACCGGGGTTGGTATTGCTGGGGTATCTATTCTAAGGTAAGGAATCTATCACTAACGTGTCTCTTTCAGATGCACAAGTTACTAACTTGTGTAACGATATATCTGTAAGAGACAGTAGTTAGTGATAGATTCCTTACCGCCCACCCATCCTCCCCGTTCTGCGAACTGATTTCTAGGGTTAAGGACATCCTTTTCAGGGCCCTAGTATTTTTCAGACACCTGTGTCAGCTTCTTGCATGGCTCTGCGTTCCTGGCGCGGAAAGTCGTGTACAGAACTGACGTCCAGCGCGCAGGGGCGGCGTCTAAGTACTGCCCGCGACGTCATCCCGGCGATCACGACGCCGACGACGGACGCGGAGCCGCACGACGCCGCCTACCGACGCGCAAGGGTACTGCTACGCAAAACTTTCCGGATCCAGCCTGACGCCTGGGGATATTCTAAGGTAAGGAATCTATCACTAACTACTGTCTCTTACAGATATATCGTTACACAAGTTAGTAACTTGTGCGCTGCTTGCCACGCCCGCCACCTCTCCTGTATAACCTGCTCCAGGTTTGGGGTGGCATGCAGCTGTGATGGGGGCGTCGACTCCACCTGCTCCTCCCTCTGCGGCTGGCTCCACGCACAGCATCTGACTGCGCAAGTCGCCCACACCCAGTCTGCAGTACCTGGTGGCCTTTGAATTCTAACAAGGTCCAGACCTCCTCTGCTGTTCTGAAGAATCATGCATTGCTATCAGATACCACTCGGAGTCTAGATGGGAAGAGGAGGGAATATTTGATGCCCAGCTCAGGGAGGCGTCGCTTAACTGCCAGAAATTACCCCCTTTGCCTCTGTACTCTCACGGCATAGTCAGGGAAGAAGAGTACTGTGGCGTTGTCCACTTTCACCTCCACCAGCTTGCGTATCTCCCTTACAACAGAGTCAGGATCTCGTTAGTTGAGTAGTCAGAAAAGAAAGGGTCTCGGACTCGCCCCTGGTGCAGGTCGGCGTGCCAGCACATGGTGGGCCCTCTCAACCGCAAAAAAGGATGAGAGCGCAACGTCCTGCAATAAGTCACGCAGCCATGCCTCGATATATGCCAGTGTGCCTGCTCCTTCTGCTCCTTTCTGTAGCCCCACTACCCGTATGTTGTTCCGCCTGGAGCGGCCTTCTGCCTCCTCCGCTCTTCTTTCCAGGGATTTCACACATGCCATTAGGTTCTGCACGTCTGTCGATGTGGCCTGGCGACAGGGTGAATCTCAGCTAGATCATGTTCAATGTCTCGCACCTTGTCCGCCAACTTGCAATGATCTGCATGTATCAGGGTGAAGTCTACTGTGATTTTATCAATGCGGCTTTCACGGGGGGTATGTGTTACTCGAGGGAGGTATCTATTTTCTCCACTGCCTGAAGTACAGAGTCTAGTTTGGAGTCAAGGGTTACGGCAGACGCCAGCACCGGAAGCCTCTGACCTCTCACCACCTGGACCGCCACCACAGAGGACTGCGCTGGCGTTGTCGCTGCCACGGTGCGCATGTGGCCCATTGTTGCGCCAGATGCCCAGGCGCAGTATAGGACAAACGACAGTTCCCAGGAGGCCCGTTCCTCCAACAGCTAGGTGATCCTGTCCAGGGGTCACATGTGCAGGGCCCCACCTGCAAAGCCTCGCCCCAACAGGTAGCGAGGAAAGACAGGCCCGACTCCCTGCCGACGCCAGGCTCGCGCCGTCTCGTCGTTTGTATCTTGCTGTCCACAATGACTTAGTGGCAGGCAGTGAGCTAGACCATGCGCCTGGAGCCTGGGTCCGATGTGACCCCTGGGCCCCAGCACCCGCTACCGCCCATGCCAGAACCAGCAGCAATCAACAGCAATCAAGTCCAGCCAGTGGTGGCCCTACCTATCCTCTGACCTTTCACTAGGAAGTAAGCCCATCCAATGTCAGCGACCGCCCAGATCTCGGAATGTGTGACCCACAGGCATTGGGCATGGGCCCAATACGAAACAGAGCCCTGCCTGTTACTCACCCTCCTTCCTCCTCACCTGGGTACTGTCGCTGAGCCTCAGTCTGTTGCGCCCTCCACAGGCGGTGGGCCCAGCCAGCAGACGTCTCAGCCGGGCTAGGCCCCACAGGTCGGAGTGCAGCAATCAGCGCTGGGCCACTGGCCGTCTCTCAGTGCCAGCGGTATGACAAGTCCTCCTCAGGCACGCGGCCCCTGTGATCTCCCGGTGATACTCGGCCCAGCCTAAGCCCGATGCAGTCCCGGGGCCTCACCTGCCGTAGCGCTTAGTCAGCGCCACCTCCTCCGGACCTCAGGGCAGGGATGGCCTGCCCTTTTCAGCAGCTTCCTCCGTGTGCAGCAGCTCAATGGCGGTGTAGCCCATATGCACCCTGGGGGCCCACCTCCAGTCCTCCGGGACGCCGCATGTGCTGCAGGCCTCCCCGAGCTGCTGTGGGGCTGTACGGCATCCAGTCGGGGCCCTGTTGGGCCTCAGTCAGATTACTCAAGTAGGCCGGCGCCTTACGGTTGTGCTGTTGGCCCGGCCTCTACCTTTGGGCCACAGCAGCTGTCAGCCCCGATGCTTTCTGTCCCGGCTCACAGCTCCGGGCCCAACAAGGCCTCCAGTCTTCAGCCGCTGGTGGCGCTTCTGGGCATCAGTTACTCATCTACTAGGGCTTCACCGCCCTCTCGGCTTCCCAGTGGCTGGCCAGCTCTCCTGGCCATTGATCGTTGTCCAGGCAGGAGTACCGCCCTCGATCTGCGTAGTCTGGTGTCTGTCCCCGGCAGCAGCTGCCCACAGCAGCAGCCGGCAGTCCCACGGCCCGCACACCTCGGTGATACGGGGCCAATATGAAATCACGGCCTTAGGGTGCCCACTTCTGCCTAATGGCCAGTAATTTAGCAGCCCATAGCCGCTCCACGCAAGTAGATCCCTTTACAGGCATGGATGGCACCGTGGGCGCATATTCTGTAACTGATAACGGGGCCAGGATGCGGAGCCTCTCTAGAGTGCGACCGCCATCATGTCTGGGTACAATAAAGATCCATTGTTCTGGACATAGCGGAGTTCAGACTTTGTGTCAAGTTAGCATGTTGCAAATACTGCCCTTATCTAATCCGCTATCAAATCTGGTTGCAGAAGATGGTTTTCACTGATGTGTAGACAGTTAGAATTTTCCCCCAAAATCCATGTTCCTGAGTTTCCGATGGACCATCTTGAAGAATTGGCCGTGTTCTGGCATTCCTGAGTGGTTGTAGTACCCTAGTAGTGTTGGTATAGTAGGGTTATGCGTCTTTGAGAGTGTTGTAGAGCGTTACAGGTGTTTTCAGATTTTGATGACTTAATGTTATGCGCAGTGTGGTGCCAATTTTTATTCCAGGAGGCTCTGCTTTGTTGTGAGATCTGTGATGTTGCATCCTGTTTATTACTTGTGCTTATGAAGAGAAGCTCATTGGCTGTACATTTGAAGTTTTGGTTATCAGACTCGTCGAAGTCTGAAATCCCGGGATAGATATGAAGTATTTTAAGTTGTAACTTGTCTGTTAAGATTTGTGGTGACGGGCTGTGAAGACTAGTGGCTCATAATAATGATAGGGATTTATTAAACTTCTATTGTGAGATTGTACTATTAAAGATTGGTGTTTGGTTTGCGCAGACGAGTTGACTGCACTAATCAGGATGATTTCTTGCTGATCGAGATATCGCTTTGTGTGTGTGAGATTGCACCAGGAGGGTGTTATTCCCCGATTCCTCTAGAGTGATTGTGTGCTATGAATCTTTCTTTAGTGGAACAGACAAGAGTTTTGTTTTGATTTTGTTTTCAACAATTTGCTATTGCAAAGCTGAATTGCTGTTGAGTGAGAGCTGCTGTGAGGTGCTGCGAGTTGCGTCATAGGGTGCTGCGTTGGTATTGGTCGTTCAGTATATGTGCCACGCAGGGATTGGTTGTTACATCAGAGAGTGCCTTGCTGTCAGTAGACAATTTTGTGGTTTCATCGCTAGGATTGAAAGTCAGTGTTGCTGCATGTAGATTTGTGATTTGCTGAAAACTGCAGTTGTTCCAATTGATATTTAATTAATTTGTGTTGTGTCAAATATAGAGAATTTTTAGAGATGATGTGAGAATACCTGTCCGAGAAGGTGAGGAGGCCCCTCCCAAGGGTACACCGGCTCATTACATGACCACCAGTATCTCTTTACTCACTTGTATTTTGCTTTAAACAATGGAATAAGATCACTGTGAACAAAGGGTCCATGCAGTGTTCTCCCCATGGTACCCTTAATCTGAGAATAATTGAGAATTTGAGGCGGGTGTTGTATGAAATGAAGCCCCCATCTAAATCAGCCTAGTATTGGGCTTGAATGCATGGGAGCATGCAACACATGTGGAAGAGAAGGAAAAATATCATAATAAGGCCAACAGGACAGTCAAGAGCTGGAAGGAGGAGAAGTGGGATGCAGGTCAGCAGGCAAGTAGGACAGAGATGATCAGGTGGGTTAAGATGTATCCTGTATTTCCCCTTCATCATCTCCACTGACAATGACCAGGATAATGCTGCTTTTGTTCCAACTCCTGTTGCACCTACAATTACCGCAACCACTGTTGTGTTTGGGATTGATACCTTTGCGGAGATGGGAGCCAGGCCTCGAACAGGAGCAACTTCCGTTGTGAGTGTGGCGGCTCCCGAAATCGACAGTCCGGGTCATCAGAGATTGACACACCTCAGAGAATGTTAGATGTGGTAAGGGTGGTGGCAGAATTGGAGGAAATCATTAAGGGAACATTTGACTTGATTTACTGATGCATATAATGAGGAAGAACTTTTATTTCTTTGTAAGGATGCTGCTAGACCCGCTTGTTTGACACATGAGGCTCTCGAGGGAATAGCTACAGAACTTGGGATTGATCTTTTTAAAAGTGTGACCCTAAGGAAACATTTTAGAAAACACACTTAAGAACAAGCGAACCCTTGAACTAAAACTGCAGTGAAGAGAACTAAGCAATAACATTCAATTATGGACCAACACCCAGAAGTTTACAAATAGATGAGATCAGAAAAAAAGGAAAGGAATTATGACAAAGGGGAGACAGAAGGGACGGAGTAGGAGTGATTCTGAGGTCCAAGCTTATCTACTGAGGGTAGTATATGAGGGTGTTTATGTGCATGTTCCTTGGAGTTGTGGTGCGATTTTCACATTTATTAATCAAACAGCTGGGTGTGGTGGCTTAGTGGACTAACGCATCCACTGAAGGGGTCTGTGTTCGATCTCATGGTTACAGGTTCAAATCCCAGTGGTTCCATTTAGCCTTTCATCCTTCTGAGGTCAATAAAATGAGTACTGTTGGGCAGCAATAAACATATGTTATTCAGGGCCAAGGTACCCTTGGGTGAACTAGTGCTTTACAAATACACTTGTTATGTTATGTAATGTTATTTCCAAGGTTGAGGGAAAGTCCTTATCAGTTGTACACTAAAGTTGACAGATTTGTGAAACTTTCAAAGGTACTTTGAGATCTGAATGCTTTCTTTAACATTGTCATTTCTAGTAATATGTGCACTCAGTGTAAGGTGAGTGTACAGTGGCCAACTGCAGAGCCACCTGGGGATGTCTTAACTAATGCTCCGTCCCCTGTGGCTATGGAGAAGTACCTTCAGGTGATTAACTTTTGAAAACTAACGTTCCCCAGAAAGAGACTAACTGGTTGAAAATCAAGAACCACACAAGATTTCTAAGTATCAGTGCATGCTTACTACGAAAGGCTTATGCAGGTTTTTCACCAGCATAATGATGTCGAAAATCCCGAACGGGGGGATCTCGGAAATGTTGTGTCTCATTTCTTTCCAAATTTGCACCTGGAGATTTGCTCACACATCTAGCAGAATGTGATTTGCTGGCAGTCCAAGCCATTGGATGAAATCCTGTGGTATGCAAAGTATTGTAGTGATTATTTGGAAGCCAGGCAAAAGGAAATTAAAGAGAAATTCATGTTGGTTCAGACGAAATTAGCCCAGAAAGGGTTTTAGAATGGTCTGTACCCGGCAAATGCTGGTTATGGTCCTGGTTATGATCCTAGTGGTGGAAATGGAATGCAGGCAATTGGATATCATAGTGGTGGTCAGATGATGCAGGGTGGGAATTGTGTCCCACTTGGTAGAGGGGGGTAGATGCCTGTTGACCCAAATTTGAGAATGAATATAGCAATGCTGAAGGAAATGTAAAAAGTTGGGCCATTAGAAATGTGGTGCTGTTCAAATCTGAATCGAGTTTGATGGCTAAGGGCCAAATGTGAATGTTATACCAGTTCTGAATATGCAGATGCAAAGACCCCCTAATCCTAACATGCTGCAAACCCCCTTGATGTAGCATCATCTGAACACTCCAAGGTTTAATGTGAATGCAAATGCCCGAGCTCCACAGAACCATATACAAATATCAATGAGGAATACAGAAGAACAATCCCCTGCTTGAACTGCAACAACTGCTACAGTGTCATAAAGGGCAGCTTTATCAATCACCCATTAAAAGGCAACAAGATCAAGTTATATACTACAGCTACATGTGACTCAAAAAACATTGTGTACTTGTTGAAATGTCCGTGTGGACTGATATATGTAGGGAAAATGGGGCGCAAGATCAAAACAAGAATAAATGAACACAAGAGCAGTATAAGAACCAAAAAAGAGAAATCAATTATAGCCACACACTTCATGGCTCACAATCACAGCATCTGCCAACTATGCTTCATGATTTTGGAAACCATTGACTTCAGAGAAGGGAGAGACAATCGAAAGTTCCTATTGCAACGTGAGACATATTGGATCAAGAAATTGAATACATTAACACTGCATTGTTTAAACGATCGTCTTGAATATAGCTGGTTTCTGTGAAGCCTCATGTTGAGAACTCAAAGTCAATGAAGCTTTAGGTGCAGACTTATTGGTCATTATCTATAACAGTCCCATGTTCTGGTATAAATAGCTATACGGACGGCGAAGTTTGACCATTGCCACAATTGTACAATATTTTTTACACTTCTCTCACAGCCCTCTCATGATTCATGTATATTGGGTTTTTTTTTCCACTGAGTCTTTTATTGCAGTTTATTGGGTTATGTAAGTCCCCATTGGGTCATGTGATATAGTAAATGTGATTGATTAATGCAGGATCAGAGTTTATGCTTTCAGGATGGCGGTCAATCTCCTTATCTTGTTAATATACACAATCACATTGTGAATCCATTTTGCACATTCAGACATTGCATGAAATAACAGTTTTCTCATTCCCCGTCTCTGTTTCACGTAGCACAAACAGATAGCATTCACTGCTACAAGATAGTGGTCATACATTACACCCAGAAACATAGTCCTTTTTCCATGTTTGACAACATATCTAATCACCGAGAACACACGCGTACTAACAATCAGTATCGAGTAGGACGCGAGTCCTTGGATGCACGCCGCTCATAAGTCGCACTTTCACTATTTGTGTCTTGAATGCTTGAGATGTCTATGAGCATGTGTGCAGGCACAGTTGTATTTTGAGCACAGTATGACACGCGACAGTTAACGGTATCACCAAACGCATGTTTTCAACCTGGCACAAAGTTACCGGCTGAATCGTGGATAGCCACAACCATAATTACGAGTAGGATGATGGCTATTGCTTAGTACTCAGTGCGGCCTTTAGTGTCAATTATACGTGCATGTCTGGCCACATTCTGGCATCAGGAGTCCGGCAACAGGCACAACTTTGGCTGATTATTACCAATATCGCATTACACGCGGTGCTTCACATCGCACAACACTCACAGCATAACTTATTTAATGCACTGGGGGGCTTTAACCACAATGGTACACACGCTTTTAATATTAGGTCAGCGATTCTAACCAACACCACCACGAACATAGGGACACCATAACTACGTGTCATACTGAATTGATGTACTTATGTGAAGCTTGCCACACTAAATCACGGGGGCACTTTACACGGTGACGGTTTGTTGTTATACCACATCAGTCGTTCTCATTTCCCGCTACTTATTTTTTCAGGAATTTAACTCTTGATGAAGGGTTAACAGAAGCCCGAAATGCATTGGGATGAGTAACAAAGCATGATGTTTAATTCAATTACGGATATACGCCACTGATGCATCCATATACTGCGATTCGTACAGGATGTACTCCAAACACATACTTGAATGAAGACATTTGAGATGTAACAATAAATCTTGGAAGTTTTGAAATTGGAAAAAGTATGTGAATACTGTCTTCCATTTGGAACTTGGCAGTGCATGTAAGGGACGATCCCCGGTGAGGGGAGCGCTACCTCTAATCATTCAGACACACCTGGGATCAGAAGGCGATACCTACCTGCACGCCAATAATCAGCATTAACGATATACCAATTATGAAACTATCTATCACAGTTTCGGAGTGGGTGTGTCCAGCTATTTCTCTTGCTTGGAAATGACATTGGGATTTTGAAAGCAACCTGTGCTGTTTGCACCTTAGAAGTTGTGGAAGCTTTCTGTTTGAGCAATGTAACCTCTGCACAGGTGGCTGAGCTGATTGCTCTTACTAGAGCCTGCTGTGTCTCATAATTTAAGAGTCATCATCTATACTGATAGTCAGTATGGGATTGGTGTGTTCCACAGCTTCGGACAGTTATAGTCCCAGCGGGGTTTCATGGCCTCGTCTGACTCCTCTGTCCATAAATGGAAATATGTCATGGAACTCCTTGATGTGTTACAGAAGCTGGACACGGAGTCTGTTGCAAAGTGAGCAGCACACGAGCGGAAATTATTTTGTGACTGCAGAAAATAGGTACAGGGATGAGATAGCAAGATATTGCACTCTTGTGTCTTGCGCCTTCAATGGGGAATTTTCAAATGAATCGTAGAATGGTAGCCTGACACTTCTTTCAGGGCTGGATGTATCAAGCATTTTCCTGTCGCAAACTGCCCGATTCACAGAATCGGGCCGCTTGCGACCAGAAAATGCATTTTGGTATGCATCATTCTCAAATTGCGATTCGGTAACATGTTGGTGAATCGCAGTTTGGAATTGCGAATACATACCGATTAAATATTAGGAAGGGGCGTGTTTAGGGCCTTCCTTCCTAATATCGAATCGCAGTGGTATGTAAGATGTTTAGCGATCGAAATGAGGTCACTAAACATTCGCATTTTACCACCTACTTCAAATAGCTGGTAACCCATTTGTAAACGGGCAGGGGTCCCCAAGGCACCCCTTCCCCATTGTGAATGTTCGCACAAACGTTTTTAGGAGTAGGCAGTGGTCCCATGGACCACTACCTACTCTTAAACAAGCATTGGCAAAGCCAATAGGTCTCGCCCATAGGCTAGCTTTTGCCTTTGGCGATTGGGTGGGAGTGGCGAACAGGGGCAGGGAGGGAGAAACAGACAAGGGGGAGAAGAAACAGGGACGGGAGGGCAGAGGGAGGAGAAACAGGAAAGAGAGGTTGGGTGGAAGGAAAGAGCAGGCGCTGCCTAGGTTCGACCTAAGAAAGATTAACTATAAACTGTGAAACACTCCAGCGACTGTTACGGTCACGTAAACAGATGCCCAACATATAAAAAAATACCAATACCTTAAGCCCTGGGCTGACATTCCGAACCTCACATATAACTGATGCCAAATAAAACTGTAATCAGCGTAGGATGTGGTCTAGACATACCAAAACACACCAAATAAAAGAATCTTTAGATGAGGGCTAGTGCCAGCATCTACAATAACATGGACACCAACAATAGGACTGCCTTGTATAAAACACACACTGTGCTGTTTACATTCCACAGCTTGGTGCGGTTATAACCAAGGTAGGGTGAAAGTACACTGCCCAGAGCGCACACAGAGTATAGTATGACAAGAGAAACATGTAAGGCCACTTGTCATGCATTATTTCCACCATACTCACGTCACTTACAACACCAATGCGGGGGAGGTGGGGACAACATATGATAAAAAAAACTGTCTCCAACCAGACTGAAAAATGACCGACAAAAAAGGCATATTTAACACTTATTGTGAGGAAGCCAACATGTTTCAGGTGTTAATTTACCCTAAAACACCAGCTGTTGTGATTTAGTTAAGAGTTTTTGTTTATTAAAATATGCACCTATGATAGAAATTGAATGCAGCAAAAGATGGTCCTGGGAAGACCCCCAGAGTCTGCTAGAGCTAGGTTTACTGCAGCAGTGCTCGCCATCCAGATTACCTAACCACTTGACCTTTCCAGACCCATCTGGCGCCAAAATATGCAGGACCAGAGCTACATTTCTCCAACATATCCTACGCCCTAAGGAAGCAGACTTCAACAATCAATAGCAAAGGGGAACTGGCAGATACAGAGAAGGCTATTTAACACTTAACCTACAATAAACCTGTATGTTGAATAACAAAGACGCTGCTACTGCTGTAGTAAAAGGAGACTGCGAGCAAACGAACACTAAAGTTAGGAAAACCAGAAGCCCATAAATAGGAGGTTCGAGGCTGTCAGGAGTGCAGACCTGTGCAAAACATGCACCTCCAAACAGACTGTGCTACCATAGTTCCCTTCCGACCAGAGCCATGCAGAAATGTACACCAATCTATACTCCCTGTAACCTTGAAAGGCCAGAGGTAAGAAGGAATCATCACGATTATAAAGTGCCGCTCCAGCACTGCAATCACACTACTGCCGAGAGACAATGGGAAGAACACACAGGCGAGCACAACAAGGAGGGGGGCGGAAAATAAAACTGACGCGGAGAGAAGTACAGGAGGGAGACCGCTCCCAAAAAACACACTGGTGCAAAATCGCTTCTCTTTTAACAAAAACGCTATGGAGGGAGCTGCAGGCAGCGTGAGTGGGAAGAAATAGTACCTAAATCACGGTCGGGAGCAGCAGACTGGCACGGATTAAGTTTGATTAATCTGTGCTTGTTCCCTGCCCCACAGAACGGAAATGACATTTGGCCAGCACTGGACAATTAAGGTGGCTGCAAAGAAGAGGGATGCTGCAGCCAACAAATAGTAAGCAATGGAAGGGATTCAAGCCGTCCCCCAGAACAAGTGGCTATGTGGAGGAAACTAGAGTGAGAGAACAGAGGTAAAGTGCATGGACAGTGGTCGGGTTTAGGGATAGTAGCAGATCATAAGGACGGTGGTCGAGTGTAGGGACGGTGGCAGGTATGCAAACAGTAGTAGATTTCCTTCTCAGTGGTAGTTTGTATGGACAGGGTATGGTATAATATAGCAACCAACAAAGTGTAGGACAGTGAGAGTGCGGGGTGTGTGAGGAGGGGTAGAGGGTAGTGAAAGTGGTGCAGTGCAAGGACAGTAAAGTATGTATGTATGTAACAGGCACTGAGGACAGACAGAACACTGTCAAGAGACCAGACAAGGTGGTAGGATCAAAAACACTGCCTAGCCTGTCTATACCTAGAAGCGTGCCTGTGCTAGCGTTCTCCCAGCATGCAGGGACCACAGTGAGTGAGGGCATGCCCCAGAGCAGTCAGTGAGTAAACAGTGGAGCTATGAACTCCAGGCAGCACCATAACAGCCCACCGCTTCACAGCGACATGTTATATTTACAGCAAAGCAATTACAGTCCATGCAGAGTACTAGCAGAATCTGCGCAACTTAATGTCCCGGTGGTAGCAAAACTCTGTTGGCCAAAAGAACGTTCATTTTTTGCTAACACTGCTTCCAAAGCAAACACAGGCTGCAGCACGTTTTTTACTTACCACACGCTCCTCAGACATTGTCACATAAGCTTGAACAAGCCACATTTGAAAACAAGACGAAGAGAGCAAGGGCGAGCTGACCCTCCTTGTTTGTTAGGTCTCACCTAGCGTTGCAGCGCATGCGCTGCTCGCTTTGCGAGGCATGTAGTATATACTATAGCGGGGAAGCTTCGTCTAAGCTCCGCCCACTCTCCGCCCATCTTTTCGATTGGCTTACATCCTAAATGCTGCCTTCTGATTGGTTTTCGGCTTGTTAGTCCCTCCTCCTGACGGCCATGTCGTCATTTGTATACTTCCATGGCTATTGGCCCCTTTACTTTAAAAACAATTTTGTTCCCGTGGCTCACCCCCTCCCCTTTCGCAGTCCGTGACTTCTCTGGCCATCCCCACCCCCGCCACACTCCCGTTTGTGCCTTTATGCCCGCCCGCACTCCCGTTTCAAATGCAATAGAACTTGCGTAAATGCGAGTTCTATTGCATTGCAAATGCTTGTTTTTAAAGTAGTGTGCATTAACATGCGCGCAATGCCTTACATCGTACACATGCGCCAAAAGTCTTGCACGAGGAAAAACAGGAAGTGATGTGGATAGGAGGGTGTTTGGTTTCCAGCGCTTGCACACACCACTCGCGGCGTGCTGTTGTTTAATTTATATTAGGCTGGTCTCCCTGTGCCGTGTTTGCCCACCCCCAGCTCCCCTCCGAGATGTCACCGCTGATGCTTCCAGCTAGCCACCAGCTCGTACCCGTACTAGTGTTGAGGGAATGGTCTCTGGCGCCGTCACACCACTCGCGGCGCGCTGTTGTTTAATTTACATTAGGCTGGTCTCCATGTGCCGTGTTTGCCCACCCCCAGCTCCCCTCCGAGATGTCACCACGCGATGCCTTACATCGTACGCATGCGCCAAAAGTCTTGCACGAGGAAAAACAGGAAGTGATGTGGATAGGAGGGTGTTTGGTTTCCAGCGCTCGCACACACCACTCACGGCGCGCTGTTGTTTAATTTATATTAGGCTGGTCTCCCTGTGCCGTGTTTGCCCACCCCCAGCTCCCCTCCGAGATGTCACCGCTGATGCTTCCAGCCAGCCACCAGCTCGTACCGGTACTAGTGTTAAGGGAGTGGGGTCTGGCACCATCTGCAGCATGTTAGGCAATGCCTGTCTCTGTAAGGCACGCAGTGTCTGTCTTTCCTCTGAAGCTGAAGAGTGTATGTAGATAGATGCCGTTCACAGCGGCTGCAGGCCTCCGAGCACATAAGAAAACGCAGGCTGAAAATATGGCATCCATATCATTGGCAATTGTAGCTCCTCTGAATATCTCAACCCACCCCCCACCCTCATCCTGCCTCGTCTTTTCCACCTCTATTCCCCGCTCCTCTAACCTCCGGCAATTTTCCCAGTGCTTACCCCGGGCTCCTCGTAGCCCACTCAGTGCCCAACCCGCTTGGCTGAAGAACGAAAAGCAAACAATTGCTGCTTGCTGGGGCCCGGACTCTGGGCCAGTGAACTCGCAGCCCTGGCAGGGGTGCAGACTTCGTGCCCGCTGCTGCTTTGTACGTGAACCAAAGAGCGCTTGCCGTGTGGATCAACTGGACACACACTTTGCGCCATAGATCTGGCCAGACTGCAGCAAACGCACTTCCATATAGCCGTGTCAACAGCCCGTTCCCATCAAGTGTGTAAACAGTGACTACTCTCTTGTTTTATTAAGATGCCAGGATCGCTTTTTTTTCCTCCTGATAATTGCTTTTGTTTTGTTCATGTTAATTTATAGTGTCTTTTTTTCTTTGCTATCCTTCGATGCTTTGGTGCATTAGCCCATGGTGTCGTTTTCATTGGATTGGATCTTCAGACCCATAGGTTGCACACAGATCTCCGCATCAGACACCTTAATGCACTGACTAGCATTTGACCTTTAACCAAGAGCCTAAAAAAAAAGAGGCCCCGCTGTGCGATCTTGCCGAGATTGCACCCTTTTACTATCTCTGCAGCACAAGCATTAACCTACCTTACTACCCTTCATACCCCTCTCAGGCATTGGGGTTCACGCATTCCCTTCCAAACGGTGAAATCCTGCGTGTGCACACGTGCAAGTACCCCCAGCATGCCATTAGCCAGAGGAGTGTATGCTTGTATGAGCAGTGTGCTGGTCAATATAAAGCGTGAATTCACAAATGCAGATGTAGACATCATCCCACTGTACCGACCTGGTGTCTCCTTCACTCGGCGTGCAAACCCGTCCATCTGAAGGGAGGCTCCATGCCACATAATATGCAGCATAACTAATTGACTGGGCCTCTGTTCTAGTTGCACTAACTTTTAGGGGCGCACAGCTTCTCTTACGCTGTCTGTCACTGGAAGCCGTAAACCACTTTGCACAGAAAATATCGGATTCGTTAATACTTATAAGGTCCCAAAGGCGAGACCGATTGCATTGCAAATGCTTGTTTACTTCATGTTTGCAGAGGGAGCAGTGGGGGAATGAAGACCTGCTGGAGGGGCATTGACACGAGAAGGACTTGCTCTGTACTTATGGATCTTTTGAAACAGCGGGTTGCCCGATTAAAAAAAATAAAAGACCCTGCTGCTGAGCACTGAAAAGTCTGACCTGAGCTGTACTCTTAACAGTATCCAAAAATCTGCTGATCAGAAGAGAAATTAATGTTTGGGTCTGTGTGCCCTCCAAGCAGCAACACACAATACAGCAACGGTAAACACAATGCCACACAAACTTGAGCCACAATGGCAACTTTACATCTTAGCTCTGTCCTCTTTTGCGTGACAATTCGTATAGCAATGGTCACTGTTTAGCTGATAATATAACATAGTAACAAATAAACGAACTTGTTAAAAGAGACTCAAACACACACAACAGGAGCCCTTGAACACATGGGGAAACAAAGACGCAGACAGCAGGGGGAAAAAAAGCATTTGCAATGCAATAGGTCTCGCATTTACGCGAGACCTAGTGCCTTGCAAATGGTAGGCATCACACAACGGGAGGGAGGGGGGGGCTGAGAAGGCCCCCCAAACTTAGGGGTTTGGATGGATTCCACCCTCAGCTTCCAAGAACATACAAAAAAAGTCGCGGGCACTTGTTTTGGCCTCCTGCGGGGTCTCAAGCCGTTGCTGAGGTTTTTCATCCCACCCACACGCCAGCTGATTGTCCAGTCTGCTATTCTATCCAGACTGGACTACGCTAACTCGCTCCTCTTAGGAGCCAATCAGGCTGAGGTAATGCGATTACAGCGTGTGCAGAATGCGGCTGCTAGAGCCCTCTTAGGGCTCCCACGTCACTGTTCCGCCACTGACGCCGTTCGGCGGCTTCACTGGCTTCCGGTGGCCAAACGGATCCAATTCAAGGCACTTTGCCTATCTTTCAAGATCTTGAAACTAGCCTCACCCAGCCTCCTTGCCAATATGTTAACTCCCTACGAATCCACTCGTGAGCTGCGTTCCTCGGGGCAGTACTTAGTCACTGTCCCCCGTGTGAAGCGCGTCCGGGCTGGTGGTCGATCATTCCACTACATGGCCGCTAAGCTATGGAATTCTCTGCCCCCTCAGATTCGCTGCTTAAATCACTTGTTGGCTTTCAGGAAAGCTATCAAAACCTTCCTCTTTCCGCCAGCTTAGGCCGCCTGCTCTTTTTTTTCCTGTTGCTTACCAGTTTCTCCTTTACCCTGCTACTCTCTGTGGCTGGCAGCGCCGGGACGGCTCTTCGCTGGGGCAGCTGTGCGCTATATAAATCTGGTTAACATTAACATTAACATAATGGGAGGGCTGGGAGAAGGCATTGACAACGGGAGGGCGGGGGGAGCGGCGATAAGGCATAGACAACAGGAGGGTGGGGAGAAGGCACGGACAACATGACGGCGGGTGGGGGGCAGAATGCACGGACAACATGAGGGTGGGGGAGTAAAGAAGGCACAAAGCATGTTGTGCCTGCAGTAGAACCTCATTAAAGAAAATAGTGCTCACTGTCTAAAAAACAGTACCATGTAACAACCGAAGTAAAGGGGGCAGTCACCATGGGAGGTGACAAATGAAGAGGAGGCGGTACTAAGGAGGGACTAACAAGACTATCGATGAATCAGTAGCCAGCATTTAGGAAAGACAATGACACAAGCCAATAGCAAATATGCGCGGAGAGTGGGCGAGCTTTGTTTTACCTACTCCTCTACAATAAGCCTTGCAGAGCAGCGCATGCGCTCTGGCTCCAGGCTCGACCTAAAAATAGAAATAAAACTTTTAATTTTTCTGTTTTTTTAATGCAACCCGTTTTCCTTTAAGGAAAACGGGCTGCATTAAAAAAAATAGTATTGCTTTATTTAAAAGCAATCACAGAAATTTTGGTTTGCTGACCCCAGCAGGCCACCATCCCTGTGATTTTAGCGATTCCTAATGGGTTGCAAATTGTGACCTACCTCAATATCCATGAGGTAGGCCACTTTGCGACCCACTAGGAATCGCTAAATGAAACTCTATGAGTTTAATACATCAGGAATAGCGATTACCTAATTGCGATTCACAGAAAATCGCAATGAGGTAATCGCTATTCCCAATATTGATACATCTGGCCCTTAATCCTTTGCTCACTGTTGCTGATACGTTTGAAAAGATGAAGAGATTGCAGGAAGAGGCGCCAGAATGTGAACAGGAAAAGTGGGTCAGAGCAGGATGTACTAGGAATGAGGATCTGGGTTTCTGTAGATGGTTGCCTTGTGTTGCCTGATTTGATGTTGCCTCCCATGACACATTATTTGTATGGTGCTACCCAGATAGGTCGAGATGCTATGGTTAATCTCTTTTGTACATATTGGTTCAACCCCAGATTCAGCATAGGGGCAGCTGAGTTATGTTACAGATGTGTCACGTGTCAACAATTTAATGCAGGCATCATAACTTTAGTCCTCACTAGTCACATAGGAAGATCTGGTGGCCCTCTAATGACACGTAGCTCATCTTTGTTGAGATGCCTGTTTATAATGCGCTCTGTTACATCTTCATGGTGTTTTTTTTCTCCCATTGGGTGGAGGCCTACCCTACTAGGAGGAGTGACGGTCTTACTATGGCCAAATTGTTGCTGAGAAAGTAGATGCCTCGTTTTGGGATCCTGGTTTCTCTTGAATCAGATTGTGGCATTCGCTTCAAGAACGAAACTTTTGTGTACAGCTTTGTGGGTTGATCAGAGGTTTTATTGCAGTTACCACCGTAAGGCTGCAGGCATAGTGGAACAAATTAATTGGATGGTGAAATCCCTTCTGGCTAAGGTATCTGCATCAATTTCTCTGAAGTGGCCTGATGCCCTTCCCTTGGTATTGATAAGTCTAAGAAGTTTTCCAAATCAGAGGACAGGACTGTCCTGCATTAGATTCTCATGGGTAGAGGAATTAGACTCCCTGCTGTGCCTGCAACTGCACTTTTATATATTACAGCTTACATGGTTCTAGACTACTGCAAAGGCCCGGCTGATGTGGTGCATTCTGTCTCTCACCAAGTGAAATTGGCTACTCCACTTCCAAGGCAGGAGCAGTGCCATGACCTTAGTCCCAGCAACTGGATCTTGGTGAACAATCACCTGAGGAAGTCATGACTTGATCTTAGATGGGGTGACCCCTACCCAGTAATCCTTGTCACTAACACTGCTGTTAAATACGGAGACCAAACTGAAGAGGCTGCAAGCGCAAATTCTGAGCTTGGAGAAGATACAAGCGGTGGGACCAGAGGGCAGCTGGAAATTAAATGAAAAGTGGCCAGAGAGAGGAGGGATACAAGCAGTGTCTGTGTCTGAAGAAGGCATTCAAGACATCATCAACTAGGAGACAGAGACCAGTGAGCAAAGTGACAATAACGTTCAACAGTAGGTAGTCAAGACATCAAAGAGAACATGGGTGCCTAGTCGAAGGTACTCAGCTCCTAAATGAACATAGTTTGCTGAGAGTGAATTTGGCTTGAGAATATATGAGACTGATGATCGACAGACTGTTTTTGAGAAACTTCCATGATAAAAGCTGCCTCATTTAACTTTGTCTAAATTCTGATTTTGGTTGAACTGGTCAACTGACACTTCTGATTGACTGGACTTTTGAATTGAACTTTTTTATGACCTTTAGGGCTGAGGTTCCTGTAGAAGAGTAGGGGCTTAATTTTAGAAGAAGGTTGACGTAAGGGCTAGGGATTGACTTTGAAGCAACTGAGCTTGACATACAGTTTCAATAAGTCAAAAGTTTTGCAGATTATTGCACAAAATTCAAAGGTGCTTGTAGACTGCTTGTTTGTATTATTTATTGGTTTCATTTTCCTTTTCTAATTCATTAGAAACCATTGTGACCCTTTCACAGAACCGGTGTAGAGCAATGGTGGTCATAGTATCATTCATTTCTATCATAGTAATGATATGCTTGTTAATAAGCTTGAGTTTCCCCTGCAGAATTAGTTGCCCCTTTCCCTCCTTACTCTTTTAGTAGAACAATCTAGCTTAGATCCTGATTTCAATGGTGAAGAAGAGCAAACACAAGTTTAATTTAGAGCTTCTACACTGCAAAGAGTATAAGGGCAACTTTTCAAATAGTGTTTTCATTAAGCTGTTCTATGGCTATTAACAGTTAAGACGCTAAAGGGGTCAATGTGTGCACCTATTTTCTGACATCAGATGCAGGTGATATGAGTTATCATCACATTCCACTAACATACCCCCTAACTTGTAGTATTATCATTAGTTTGTTTTATAGATAAGGTAGGTTTAGGCTATCATTTTTCAAATGTTGACAAGCCTATACACAAGGTACCTATGTTTATGGCATGGATTCTGTATGCTCTGGTTGCATGTGTAAATGAATGGGGATACTTTCTGGATGGCAAGACTATCTTGTCTTATAATGAAGGGAATCTTACTTACAAGATGAACAGGGAAGAAAAGGACTTTATGGAAGAGTTAGAGGCAAGATGGGAACAGTATACTAAGAATTCAAAAATAGCAAGGCTACAAATTATGGGATGGAAGAACAGGAGTCAAAGGATGCAAGAGTAAACTCAAGATTGAGTCTGGATATGGTGAAGGAGAAGAAGTTATTTTTCATAAAAGCGAAGCAACATGTTAAGAATCCATTGGAGGTAGAATGGAGTAAGTGTGTACAGGAAGTGGAAGTTAGAATGAATATATTCTGGCTGGAAAAGAACCTGCGGTTTCTGGAGTGTATTATATATGTGGGACTAACGCTTATTTTCAGCTTCCATCTAATTGGGCGGGTAGCTGTTACATGGGTTTAGAGTTTACAGATGTAAATCATGCAGAGCAATTAAAAGGTAAGAGTAGAGTTGCACATGGGAGATGTGTTTGTACTACATAACAAGTAGTAGGTGATATTTTTGGTGCTATGATTCCTTCCATAAGTGTGATTTTGAACAGAAATTAGAAAATTACCTACCTTAGTTGCCACCGTAGCTGCATTAGATGCAGTAAATTCAGAATTAATAGCAATGAGAGCCATGGTTCTCCAAAATCGGCTTGCTTTAGACATTTTGCTCCTAAAAGAAGGCAGAGTTAAAAAGTTTCGTATGTCCTGCAGTGCTCCACTTATGTACCATGCAAGAGCAAGGTAATCAACAAGTTTGTCACAAATATTACAGATCTGTCAAAAGACTTGAAGGCATTGGAAGAGATGTGCTGGGGAAGCAATTGGGAAAGGTTTCTATGTAATAGGTAGCTGAATTAGTGAGCTCGGTAGTGGGCTTTTAGGTGCCATTTTAAGACAAATATTGATTATTGGTGTTTGTGTGATTTGTTTGTTTTTAATCATAAAGGGATTTCAGTTCATGAAGAGATAGAAAGGTTCAGACACGAAAGGTGGAAAGAAGTCAGCTGATGGCAAGGGACTGAAAAGAAAGAGGGAAGAAATAGAAATAGAGGAGATACAATGTTATGTCTATTATGAGTTGAAGGAACTGGAGGGATCTAGACAGCAGCAGTGGACAGCGAGCAGTTTCTAAAACTGTCATGCAGGAAAATGGTGGATGTTTTGTATGATGGCTCCCAGAGACATCAGAGGGGGGAATTGATGATGCAATTGTCTTCATTATTTATTTGCCCTTAATATTGTAACATGTGACTTGCATAACCATAGCCGACATGATTTACAAATGATTTATTCATTATTTATGCATATTATTTCACATATTATTTTGTACTATGTTTTATATTTAGGTTTAGCAAACTGAATGAGTCATATATTCTGATTAACTTTAGTTAAGATATGTGCAGTTCAATAGTGTCATGAAGAGCCCTAGGTTGTCACGTGGAGGTACTAGACCCGGTTAAGAAATGCCATTTTTACATGCTCGCATTCTTAGGTTTCCTTCTGTTCATAAACAGGGTGACATCTGACACACATTCATTTGTGTGCACATAGAGTATGACATTCCTCAAACTAATTTTTGCTTACAATACCACTTTGTAGGCCCTCTATCAGAACACCTTGAATATTCTGTACAAGGGCGAAGTTCAGCATGCAGGATGTTATTTGTTTTTGGCTGCTCGGCGACAGAGCTATCACAATAGAATAAACAATAGCTAAGTTAAATATTGATTCCACGTCGTAGCTTGTAATCTTTAGTTGTTTTTATTCATAAATGGTGTTCAAAACAGCCAACGCGTTTCGCCCAGACATGGGCTTCTTCAGGGCAAGGCGAGTATGAATAAGAGCGCCGCAAGGTACAGTGCGCGTCCAAAGTACATCTAGTCCGTCGCGGGACAGAGGAATTAGGAGGTAAAGAACCTCCAAGTGTTTGTACAAATGGATGGTCCAAGAAAGTAGGAGGAAAACCAAATGCCTCCCTTGTGCCGTTCCGTGGTAGTTATGAAGGTATTTGATAAAGGTGCTCCGTGTTCGGGCAGTATGCGGCGCAATTCCGTGCACGGAGTACTTTGGACGCGCACTGTACCTTGCGGCGCTCTTATTCATACTCGCCTTGCCCTGAAGAAGCCCATGTCTGGGCGAAACGCGTTGGCTGTTTTGAACACCATTTATGAATAAAAACAACTAAAGATTACAAGCTACGACGTGGAATCAATATTTAACTTACTTATTGTATATACTTTTGAATTGTTACTTTGCATATATTGCCTCTCATACCCCTGTGAACAATATTGTGATTTGTGGTCATGTGGCAGCTGGCCATCTGAGGTGGGCAATATCCGACTACTCTTTGTGACTTGTCTTGACGGTGCAATCCTCTGCAACCCAGCTGCTTGCTTCATCTATTAATAAACAATAGCTGCCTGACTGGGGCTTCGGCATGGCAACATGGAGGATGTTATTATATATATGACATCAAGCCTTTGTTTATTCAGAGGACCATTTCGCTGTCCAACTCTACACCAAGACGGGCAGCTTGCTGACACTTACCCACAGGTAATGGGGAGTTCAACCACCCGATAGGGATTTGGCAGAACCACTCACCTTAAACATGATAGGGTAGAATGCGCTAGATAGGAGTACTTGTATGCAAGCATATCGTTTTCTGTAATCAGCAAAATGGTAGAATTTTTCATCTTTTTCACCATTCTCTTAATGTTAACCACATTATTCTGTTTCCTTCTATTAATCATTGCCGCACAAGTATTTTACTCAATAATAACAATACTTCAATGAATATTGAAAAAGCATACTGTGTATTTCTTGTGTATCTCTGTGGGAATGCATAGGTGACTAAGCGAAAGGGTGCTAGATCTGTTACCACGATTTCCTTGGGGAGTCAGGGTTGTCAAGTTCTGAGGTTGCACATCCATTTGTTACCTTGTAAGGTTAGGTGTACATGTGGCGCACTGTGAACTAGCAGGACTATAAGTCAACATATCCTGAGGGGTGCTCAGAATCAGTCTCGCACCAGGCCAAAGTTTATGTTGTCCAACAAACTCAGTTTTACTTGGGAAAGTATAAGCCGTACGACAAGGTGCCTTACCTTATGTTTGAAATCAGCGTTGAATTTCTTCTGGTTGTGCATAACACTTTTTCTGTTTCAGGCACCAGAGTTACTGTGTGCTGATTTAGAAATATTATTCTTTGTTTGGCTTACATTTTGAAAGATCGTAGAGTAGCAGTTAGTTTGAAGAGTGATTTCAGCGCCTGCACAGGATGGGAAGCTGAGAAGGTGAATACTTATTTTTGTGAAGGACACAATGAGGGAATAAGTTGGCATTGTATTGTCCGTGAGAAGGAGGGCAACTCCAAGTATGGAGGGAACATTGTTTTTTGACTGGTTCTCGTCTGGTGGGAACCTGAAGAATGTATAATTTGGATGGAACTTATGTTTTAACTGTGTGAAGCTTGCTTGTTAGTTCAGATCACTTGCCCCTGTCCACCTTTGCAGATGAACATCTTATTCTTCCTCTTGAGACCAATGCTCCCTATTTTTCTGCCTATAGAGATAATCTTGAGAGCAAGCACATTCATTCTCATTCTAATTAGAACCTTTGTTTGCTTCTTCTTTCAATGCTATATTTGCTGGCACCTGCTGCTTCTGAACTTCCCCAACTTGCCCACCACCTTAGCATTAGGGAGTTTCCTTTATGGAAATGGGAGTTTGCTCTGATTTGTATATGCTACCTTGAATAATTCAATATCCGCATTGGTAATTGAACTACTCAGATTATATTTATGTATGCTGTATTCAGGTGAAAACAAACCATTATGGTTCCCAACTTACTCTTCTCTGTTGTTAATGTGGAGCAAAATTAGCTTCACCACCAATCAGTTTTAATGAATATGTGATTTCAGCCTCAGTTCAAGATAAAGATCCGTCCTTGTGAACATAATGGAGTTCCGAGTTCGCACCAAGTTAACGTGGCTCCAATACCATCCTAGTAACATCTGGTTCTCAAGTTTTTGTATTGTTTGTGCTTGCTGAAGGCATTCTCGCTAACATGAATTGTATGCTGTTGGAACATTTACACCCTTGTTTTGTACCAAGACTTTCAGATGTTTAAATCTTGACCTTTTCCTGCCTTACTGTGTACTATATATGCCTTATGTGTATTCTGATTTTATAAATGCATTGTTCCTAATCTGATGTTTTTCTGAGGTGATAGGCAAATGTAAATGTGATCTGGAATTACTTAGATCCGTATGTCTTTTGGCTCAGAGCCTAATTTTAATTTGTATTTTTGGAGGTGACTAGGCCAAGATCTACTACATGTTAGCACAGGTGCTGGCATAACACTAAGGGGCCGATTCCGATTCCGGCCGGAAATCTCTCCGACCGAGCGGACCCGGAGAGAATTCCGACCGAATCGGACCCTAGCAGTCCGACCGAACGAGTACGATGCATTCGCATGCTATCGGACTCGAGTCGGTCGGACTCCCATTGAAGTCAATGGGAGCCGGTCGTACAAGCGCGTACGCAGGCTCCCATTGACTCAATGGGTGCGAGGCGAACAAGGGCGCCCCTATAGCGGGTGCGCGTCCATGCGCATCGCGGCGTACATGCACAGGTAGGGGGACCCATGGGTCCCCCTGTGTGCGACTCGTGCGCCTACGCGTACAGGGGGGTCCGACGCGGACCCCCAAAGTCCGGCTCCGACAGCTTTTTCGAGCCGGACGGCGCGAGTCGGTCGGACTGCTCGCGGCGCGCATCATACTTACCCGGCAGGGGAAACGTCTCCATAGCGCGGTGCGAGTCGTGTCCATGCGAGTCGGTCGGAGCGTGTTGAAGCCGCGTTCGAGTCGGTCGGCGATTTCGCGGGAGCTTGCATCGTACTCGCTCGGCCGGACCCGCGTACGATTCGGTCGGGAAACAGGGCTCCGAATCGGATCCGGTGAATCCGAATCCGATTCGGAGCACTACCGGCCGAGATCGGAATCGGCCCCTAAGTAGTGCTATGGGACGCAAATGCTCATAAATGTCAGTATTGATAAACAGGGTTGGACTGGGACAGAAAATAGGCCTAGACAGCAAAATAGAAGTGCCCCCCATTAGTGAAATAAGGTAGCTAAAAATGTGCAAAAAATGTGGCCCACATTTGTAAAGTTTTGAACTTTTAAAGACATTCTGTGTAGGTGTTCTGCAAGGCACTGGAGACTGCATGCATATGTGCTTGCTGCAGGCAATGCTTGAGGTAATATCAGGGATATCAACAGGAAAACATTTCCCACCGGACCATAAAACAGGCCACAAACAGCCAGAAAACTGACCACACACTGACCAGCCCATCTGGCACTGCCAATCTGCCCTGTAGGTTAGTCAGCGCTGGTTGATAAACGTTTACAAGCAAAGGCTATTTTGTGTCAAACGTTGATGCAACTGCAGCGCAAATGCTAAACTGTACCTACTAAAATCACATGAAGTAGCACAAATTAACGCCTGCACAACAATACAATAAAAATTGCATGAAATAAAAGTAAATGGGATGTCATACTTCAACCCACTGTGGAGACTGAGCCATAGTTAATTGAGGTTATTCACTCTTGAGAAAGAACACTGTTAACTAGAATTCGATTGGGCAGCCTTCCTAGTTACCACAGTATTTCCCTGGGCCAATTTGAGTCTGCCTCTATTTTTATTTGTCCATGTGACAAATCCTCCACGCACACACTGTTGTACGTTGTATTTCTTTTGGCAAATTTTATAAATCTTTTACGCACCATTTTTGAATCTCTGTTCTTAAGATTTATGGATTTTATGAATGCAAACCTGCACTTTATTTTTTTCTAGTTATTGATTGCTCCTATAGTCTGTAACTCTATTGTTTGCTTTTTAAAATCTGCTGTGCGTTATCACAAATCAATGCTTTTTAAGTTTGACTGGTTCTAGTCATGGTTTTGTGATTTTTCTAAACATTTAAGATCATATTCATTAAATTGTACTTTTAGGATTATTTATTAATAATCAAATAACAATTATGATGCGGCCCATAAAGGCTCCGACCGACAGTCGGAGCCTTTTGGGCCGCATCGTAATTGGCCCCTCGGTTTACTTTCCGATTGCCGCATTACAATGCTGGCGGTTGTAATCTAAACTGGCTGGTCATTCCAGCTGGCTTCTGGCGGGCTCAAGGAGCCCGTCGGCCAGTTGGAACCAGCTTGTAATCCCAAAGGGCGGGCCTTTCCATCCTTGGAATTACAATGCACGATTTCCGGCTTGGTTTCCATGCTGGCCTGTCCGACATGGAAACCATGTCGGAAAGCATGTTTGGGAGCCCACAGCAGGGCCCCCTTGGGTGTGCAGCCTCCAGTTGTGGGCAGAGGGGGCGCCTATGATGCCCCCCCTGTTGATCCCTGCACCCCGTGGCAGGCACATTGAGGTGCCCGCCACGGGATGCAGGGATGAACAGCACCTCCCATTTCCCTATGGGAGCATGTATTATGGCCAGTTTACGGCCGTGAAGCATGCTCCCATAGGGATATTAAGGAATGCGACCTAACAGTGTTCGGTCGCATCCTAATTAGGCGGTCTGGACCGCCGACCAGAGGTCGATCGGTCCCAGGACCGAGACGGTGTCGAGCAGACTTAAGTTCCCCCGACATCGTAAATAGCCCCTAAGTTGTATATGACTATGGAGTTATCAGTGATGTAATTTAAAATGTCATCAGTGATGTAATATGTAAGGTCATGAGCAGTACATGTTTGGGCACAATTTATAATTATCTCTGTACACTAAAAGTGGTGAATTTCAGAGGTGTTTTGTTTTTAAACATTCGTTTTTACCTTCAAGACCTAACTATACTGTTACTTTACGCTTTGTGTTTTTTCAGTGAAATTCTATTTTTTTACTGACAGTGTTGTTGTGCAAACATTCGTTCTTCTCTGACATTATAATAGTGATTTTACTGGGCATTTGATTGCTGTTAATCTTGGGTGTACAAAGCTCCCCTGTCTGCACATTGCAGAGGGAGTAATGACGCCCATTTTTACTCCTCGCTAGAAGCACTTTTTGAGCCTACATCTTGAAGGTGCATTTTAGTTTAGATGGACTACCACCATCCCGCCCTATTCAATGAAACTCATGGTGCGGACGCGCACAGCAGGGGCACCGCTGACGCACCAAAGATGCACCAAAGGAAAGCTCATCTGCGCCCATCCATGCCCATTCGCGCCCAGTCAGGACCAGAGGCCAGCCATTAAGCCGTCAAATATATCTGTTCAGTGGAACACCTTAAGGCCTTTAATTTGATAAGTTACAATATTAACTCTGGTACATTAATTAAACTAAAAGTAAACAATATTCTTACTCACTTCACCCCTCAATCTATTACACTGTCTCTGGGAGGGTGAATATACCCAAAGTGAACAGAGCTAATCTAGTCTCTATTCCTCCTAGAACCGTGAATAACATTGACATTGTCTACCTTAACACAGGCGCCTTATTTAAGCATAAAATGGAAATATTTGATTTACCTAGCACAGAAAAAACAGATACACTACTATTTTCTGAAATCCACCCCAGACATTTTAGCGTCACTGCCAAATAATTACCATATATTTTAGGTGAATACAATGGCAGAAAAGAGGGTGGAGTGGGAAATCAGAAACATACTTTGCTGCTACAATGTGAATTAATATCTGAAGTCAATTTTCTATCACTGAAAATCGGACTAACAACAGACTGATTTGTTTGCTCATTACCAGCCCCCTTACCAGATGGCACCTTCTCTCAACAACTTTGTGACATCATATGCCCTTTACTTGTGGACTGCTCCCAAATATTGATTCTCGGAAATTTTAATTATTTTGTCAGGGCTGAAAATATGGACTAAAAAACTCTGGAATTTATGGAGTTAATGAACTGTCTGAAATGAGATCAACACATTTCAGTTCCTACTCGTGTTAAAGGACATCCCCTTGAATTGGTGTGGATGTTCAATCTACAATTAACTGAATTGGAGGTTGTATCTTGCATTTGGTTAGACCACCATTTGATCAAGCTTAATATACCTTTCTTGTTGCAAATTAATAAATGTGGAACAGCATCCAAATGCTCCTGAAAACAGCATCTCATAAATAATGAAAATAGCTCCAGTCTAGAACACAATGACTGACTTCTGGAGGAAATTCATCGGCCCTCCAGATTACAGCCTTCCCTTTCATACCAGGGTGATACTAGCCTGGGCAGAGAACTTGAACGAAAGGTGTCCAAATCACATGAGGATGGCTCCCTAACTGTCGTAGGCACAAGTAGCGTTGCTAGTGGCTTAAATGAGCTGGAGGGTGCGCAACGTCACAAGGGTGCGCACTCTACTTTAGATCTTAACATTTCAACACATAAAACATCTGTGAAAGGGCAAGCACTCATAGCTATAGTATCCTGGAACATTGCTGGTCTAAAACAAAAGCTTGATGACCCGGATTAGCATAGTTATATAGATAAATTTGACATCTGCCTTTTTCAAGAGACATGGTTACTTACCCCCCCCCATACAAGCTAGGTTACAAAACATACTATAAGAATGCAATTCCTACGCAGAGAGGAAGACCATCGGGGGGCCTTGTAATATGGGTCAAAATAACACTAGGGATACGATCCATGAACTTCACCATAGACTCTTCAGATCTCCTGGCAGTGTATCTAGATGATAACAACGAAAAACTATATTTGTTCAACATCTATAATAGACCTATCAGGCAGACTCTCAATTCTGAGACCATCAACACACTAGGTAGCTCTCTGGATCATGTAGATCCTAGCGACACCTTGATTGTATGTGGGGATTTTAATTGTGCCTATGAGCCACTAAATGGATTAGAAAATGTAACAGAAGAAGAGAATACGGCCATAGGGTTGCCTCAACTAGTGGCAGGGCCACCAAAACCTTGCACTAACGCTGCACTGCAGATAGTGCAGCTTACTATAGAACACCGTCTATGCAATGGAAGGGTATTTAGCAATGGGGACGATAAAGCCTCTCTTAATACTTTTAAACGCAGTAGCTCACAGTCGAGAATCGATTATATAATGCACAGCATCCACAGCTGGAGCAGGATAGTGAGCTTTAGAATAGAGACGAGGGACGACAGTGACCATCGTCCACTATGTTTGGAAGTAATAGGCCAGCTAGCAAGGGATAACCAATCTGACATTTGCACCCAAAATGTACACCCCTTAGTAGGAAAGTAGGAAATAATCGAATATCTATCAAGTGGCCTAAGGTCACAGGTAATATAGAGCTTATGAAAAACATCTATAATACTTTTGCTGAGGTAGTGGGTGCATACCGGGAGACAAGCGTTTTGCCTATAACATCTATGCACACCGCCCTGGACGCAAAGCTAGAACCCCTTCTCACTAAAAACATCGGGAAGAAACCGAAACCCAACCTTAAACTGGGATTAAAGGTAAATCCATGGTACACAACAGAATGTAGGAGATCTAAGACAACTTTACTTGAAATGATAAAGCAGGGAAACGCAGACTCAGTAAGGAGGGCCAGGGATGTTCATAGGAGAGTATTGGCTACTGCCAAGAGGAATTGGGAGGAAAATAGCTGGCTCGACCTCTTGCAGGCAGCAAAAACTAATAATTCAGCTGAGTTCTGGAAAATTATAGCATGCAGGGACAAGGACCAAGTAGCCAGGACGGAGCATTATTTGGATTTGGCAGTTTGGACCGAGCACTTCACTGACTTGTACTCCAGCTTCCGGCCCATTGTAACTCCGAGCGGAGACAGAGGGCCTGTTAATATTGAGGGAGACAGTGAAGTGATCGTTTTGTCACTGCAAGAAACGGAATATGCCATAGATACTATCAAGCCGGGGAAAGCACCGGGATTAGATAGACTCCCCGGAGATCTATTTAAACATGATAAAAAGGTATGGGTCCCATATGTTAACTCCCTTAGCAATGCAATAGCAGCAGGTGCCCCAATACCGGGAACGTGGAAAGGGGCTGAAATTGTCCCTATCCACAAAAAAGGTAGCATAAACCCGAAAATTACAGGCCAATCAGCCTGATAGATGTTCTTCAAAAAATCCACGCCAGACAGTTACTGAATAGGCTTAACGACTGGATAGAGACCAACAATATATTGTCCCCATACCAGGCAGGATTCAGATCATGCACTAGCACAGTAGATCAAGTCTTTAGACTGTTATGCATCATCTGGAAATACGTCAAGATTAGGGAGGGTCACATCTATGTAGCATTCGTTGACCTGAGGGCAGCTTTCGACCTCGTACCCAGATGTCTATTATGGGATCCACTAGAAAAACAAAAAGCTCCCCCTAGCCTAGTAACACAGATAAAAAGGCTGCACAATGGAAACTACGCTAGAGTCCGTTGGGGCATGAATGGGGAACTCACAAAACCAATCCCAATAGAGAGAGGAGTGAGACAGGGTTGAGTACTTGCTCCCACCCTGTTCTCACTCTATATCAATGATGTGGTAAACTATCTACAAAATCGAGCAAACGACCCCCCCTAATTGAACGGGAACTTGGTACCGGCGCTGCTTTTTGCAGATGATACCATCCTGATCTCACAGACTCCAAAGGGCCTACAAAACATGAACGGTTTTAACGACTATTGTATTGAAAAAGGCCTAGAAATAAACACTAGTAAAACCAAGTACATGGCCATAAACCCACATAAGGGCTTTAAAAACAACTTTGCGCTAAGTAGCCAGAGAATAGAACATGCCACTAATTTTACCAATCTGGGCATATTATTAGACTCCAAATTAGTATGGAAACAGCAAGTCAACCTCTCAGTACTACGGTTAGCCCAAGCGACAGGGGCAATCCTTAAGAAGTACAGTTTATCCTCAAGCAAATCTGTGACACCAGCGCTCGAGCTATACAAATGCAAGGTCCAGACAGCAGCTTTGTATGGATCAGAGCTATGGGGGACTAGTGACACCAAACAACTGATAATTGGGGAAAATAAATTTGCGAGGAGACTACTGGGGCTACCCCCACCAACACCACTTATCCCAATGTTTCACGATTTCGACATGAAGCGCATAGGGCATCTCGCAACTCTGCGACCATTGCTCTATTGGATACGATTGTGGATAACGCCAGTACTAGTAGTATATAGAGAAGGTGTACGCCAATTATTGGCCATTGACACATGCCTTACCTTCCCTTGGCTAAGATTTGTACGGAAATGGCTCACAGAGCTAGGCCTTGAATCATATTGGACCGACCCGTACAGTTTAACATCAAGCTGTAAAGACACACTGAAGGGAACTTATTGGCAACACATACTGAATGTTCTCCACTGTGACCCGAGATTAGGAAGGCTAACATCTCAATTCCTCACTATCAAGCCAAGTCCGAGTCGCGAGGAGTTTCTTGACAATGTACAGCCGTACCTGGCAAGAATTTTATACCTAAAGTTAAGGTACAATATATCTTAAAGATTAAGAGCCATACGGCAAACTGGGGGGGCAAGGAAGATCGTTCTTGCACTTTATGCAGTACACGCACTTTAGGGTCTACAGAAAACATAGCACATATTCTGTTTTTCTGCCCGGCGTACGATAGAGCAAGGAGGAAATGGATCCGACCAATATGTAATTCAATGGGATTCAGAAAGCACCAAGAGGCACTGAGGGTACTGACAACTAGCACCGTACCACAAGTCGTATTTGCCCTATCTAGATATCTGTTTATAGTGGGATTGATAAGGAAAAAAGCGGGGCTAAAGCTGTAATGCGCCAAGGTCTAATACACTTACGATTGCGAAAACATCTTTGAATTGTATAAAATAACCAGACACTTCTCCCTTTTATTGTATTATAAGAAGTTTATTTTATTTTAAAAGAGAACTCACTGGGGGTAACAATGGAATGTTATGGTGACCAGCTTACATTGTCTTACATTGTTTTAAATTATTTTATTTGAAACTCCTGACCGTATCATTGAGAATATACAATATACGGTTGGATGTATTTTAGATTGTTTTATGATCAATTGTATTATTATGAAACTTTTATGGCCTTTGGCCGAAATAAAGTATTTAAATGAATGAAAATACTGAAAATATAAAAGAGCCCTGTGCAATATACTCCCTCTCTAAAATTACGATGTAAGCCTGTCAGAGAAAGAATTCACTCAATGGCTGGTGGCTGCCAGGAATCAACATGCTCCCTTAGAAAACTCCAGACTAATGATGTGGGCAAAGCCAATCCCCTGGTTCTCTCTGGAATTAAAAGCAGCCAAACGAAAGATCTGCCATCCTCAACATCAATGGTGAAGAGGTTCTTCTGTGGAAAACAAGAATATCTTTAAAAATGGGAAGACTGAATATAAAGCTCTACTAATAGAAACAAAAAGTCTTTACTTTATCAGTAAAATTCTGGAAGCTCCTAATAAACAAATATAATTTTTTTAAACAGTGATGAATTTATTGGACTCAGTCAGAATAACTTATGACATTGCTCCAACACTAGAGCTCTATGGTACATTAAATGGGTCCTTTATAGATAAAATTATGAAGATCAAAGATCGCATTCCCAACAGACATACTGATAATCTTTCAGTTTTGACATACAGAAATCCCTCTATCCTATATGCATTTTCTCAAATTAATAAAGAACGACTTTGCTTCTTGTTGGCCAGGATGAAATCAGGATCACCATTGAACCCATGCCCCACGAGCATTTTTAAATCAATGTCATCTGAAATCATGAGCCCTCTCCAATCTTTGCTGAATTAATTCCTTTCTCAGGGGATAGTCCCAAAATCATTTAAAGATGCAATCATAGTCCCCCTGCTAAAAAAACAGAGGGTGAAGACACCTCTCTCATGAAGAATTAACGTCCGGTTATCCTCTTACCATTTCCTTCTAAACGCCTAAAAGCTCATGTGTCACAAGAGCTATGTCACCATCGACAGGAGACCAATTCCCTGGATCCCCATCAATCTGGCTGTCGCTCAGGACATAACACTGAATCCGTTATACTTTCTGTAATTTACAATATGCACTGTGATGAGGACAAAGGACAAATATCAGCATCGTTCATGTTGGACTTATCTGCAGCTTTCAACATGGTTGATCAAAACGTATTGGTCGACCATGTGGAGGCTGCTAGCTGTGATGGCCCTGCCCTTGACTGGATAAAATAATTTTTGTGCAGCTGTACTCGGACTGTACATCTTGAACCCTTTAGCACCTCTGCAATACAAGTGAATTGTTGGGACTCGTAGAGCTCTTCATTGTCTCCCCACCATGTGAACCGATATATCATGCCCCTTATCAATGAATTGGGAAATGGAGATTGCACATATGAAAAAACTACACAGATGATTCCCAAATCCTACTTCAGGTGGAGGACTCTATTTCCTCCCAGGAAAACTTCCAGAACTTAATGTGTTATATCTGGGAATGGATGGGTAACAATTAGGTAAACCTACATGCAGAAAAAACTGAAATAGTCATCTTGAATACAAAGGTTATCTCAGGAATCAGCTATACTGGTCTGCTGAAATGGGCCTCACCTCCATCCCCAAGACACAAGCTACAAGTTTAGGAGTCATCATAGATGGAAAGCCACACTGATTTACCAAATGCTAAGAAACTCCCATGTTTCACCACTTGTTAGACCTGTCAGCCTTAGGGTGGTCTTCCCCCAAACATTTTGCCTTCCCCCTTCCTGTTCTGCTGAATTATTTTTTGTTGGCCTTAGAACTCCACTTGCCACTGCTAACCTGTGCTAAAAAGCTTGTGCTCACTCCCTAAAACATGGTAAAATTGGCTTACACATGATTGGCATATTTAATTAACTTATAAGTTTCTAGTAAATCTGTATACCATATACCCAGGGCCAGTAAATGTAAATGCTACAAGTGAGCCTGCAGCACTTATTGTGCAACCCACATAAGTAGCCCCTTAAAATATGTCTCATGCCTGCCACTGCAGTATCTTTGTAGCTTTAAACTGCCAATTTACCCTGGCAAAATAAACCCCTTTCCAGGTCTAAAACTCAATTTTTAATATCTATAAGTCACCCCTAAGGTAAGTCCTAAACAGCCAATAGGTCAGGGTGCAGTGTATTTAAAAAGGTTGGACATGCTTGGTTTTACATGTTCTGATAGTCAAAATCTCACAAATTCATTTTTCACTATTGTGAGGCCTACCTTTCCCATAGGATAACATTGGTTTACCTCATTACATTTATTAATTGATAACGTTTACTTGGGAGAAGGTATAAATATAATGTTTGGTGGCTAAGGAATTGTAATCCTGTTTAATGGTAAAGTCAGATTTTAAGTCACAATTCTGAAAATGCCACTTTTAGAAAGTTAACATTTTCCTGTTATAACCATTGGTGCTTGCAGCCTGTTTCCTGCGTCAAATGACTATATGTGGCTGGCAATTGACCCTTGTGTATTAATCCCGGACAACCACTCAATAGGGGGATTAGGTGTTGGCAGGAAAGGGGGGGGTGGAGTTGTCCACAGCCCCACCTACACTTCAAAGAGGCTGCCTCAGCCCACACACTAAAAACTACACACTAGCCTTTTGTGCCCCCAGACGTCCTTAGACAGGGCAGGGAGGAAGGAAATTTCAACACTATCTGGAGAGGAAAACTCTAGAAGTTTTTTCCACTTTAAAGTTGCCAGCAGGTATAAAATTAGGACTCAAAGACCCACTCTTCAGTTTACTTCTGGACCTACAGTCGACTCTGAGGCAGCCCGGCTGCCTTTGGCCTGCTGCGTACTTCAGAGGACTGCCCTGCTGCACCAGGAGGACTGCTGTGCTGCCTGAAGCCTGCCCTGTGCACTCAGAGGGCTGCCCTGCTGCTTGAGACCTGCTTCTCTGCTTGAACCCAGGACCATGAGAGTGACTCCAAGGGGTTGTTGACTGGCCTCCTGATCAGAGCTAAGGGAAAGAAAAGGCTTTAACCATGTTAAGCCTGCACCTGGACCCAGTCTGAGTCTTGACCCTTCAAGTTGTGGCCCTCCATTCCTGGGCAATTTGAAATGGTGCTAAAGGTCTCCAGGGAGCCCAAATCCAAAACTTGGGAATTAGAAAATTTTCAGCCAAAAAGTTCTCTGAGAACAAGAGGTGACTGGGACCTACATGCTCGCCAATCCGCCCAGGGTGCATTGCCGGTTGGCCTGACCTTGCGGTAGCTCCTGCTACATTCTTCGCTGCAGCAGCAAATCCTGTTCAGTCACCCCTTGCAGGAGGGGTATCCGGCCTCATGGATGGAGTCCTTGTCGGCAACAGCCTGCTGCTTCTTCCCACCTGGAGATTTTCAACTTCCAAAAAAGAGACTAAGTTTGAACATAGAAATCTTCACAGCAACTTCTTCCAGTGGTGCCTCCTCCTCGGACACTACCGGCTGCCTTGCACTGCTGAACTCAGGTATTTTTCTTCAAAATTTCTTCGAAGTCGAAGGTAAGCAGAGACCAATCCCAATCCATCTTATGTACCCAAACCGTGCTCCGTTGCGGTTGGCCATAACTTTTCCCTTGTCTCATGCAACTAGATGTCCACGGTTCACACTTTGATCTTTTAGTACCTAGATTGTGCTAAAAACGTTATGCTGTTTTGGTGTCAATTTATTGAACTGTACTCTATTTTTCTAAATTAGTGTGGGATTTATCTTGTGTTGTGTCTTCACTTCATTGCTGTTTAAGTGATGCATAAAAATGTATACATTGCTTCTAAGTTCAGCCTAACTGTTTTTGTGCCAAGATACCAGAGAGTTATGCGAAGGTTAATCTAGACACTTCATTGCTATTTAAGTGCTGCAAAAATGTTTTACACATTGCCTCTAAGCTAAGTCTGGCTTTTTTGTGCCAAACTACTAGAGGGTTAAGCAGAGGTTAATCTACTGACTTTTTATGGTTTACCCTGGCAGGGATTGTGGCTGTTGCCGGAGATGGGCTCACACTCCCCTCAACAAGCATACCTATTTCACTCATTGGTGCTCAGGGTGTTATCTTGGACTCACTCCCTAAAACATGGTAAAATTGGCTTACACATGATTGGCATATTTAATTAACTTATAAGTTTCTAGTAAATCTGTATACCATATACCCAGGGCCAGTAAATGTAAATGCTACAAGTGAGCCTGCAGCACTTATTGTGCAACCCACATAAGTAGCCCCTTAAAATATGTCTCATGCCTGCCACTGCAGTATCTTTGTAGCTTTAGACTGCCAATTTACCCTGGCAAAATAAACCCCTTTCCAGGTCTAAAACTCAATTTTTAATATCTATAAGTCACCCCTAAGGTAAGTCCTAAACAGCCAATAGGTCAGGGTGCAGTGTATTTAAAAAAGGTTGGACATGCTTGGTTTTACATGTTCTGATAGTCAAAATCTCACAAATTCATTTTTCACTATTGTGAGGCCTACCTTTCCCATAGGATAACATTGGTTTACCTCATTACATTTATTAATTGATAACGTTTACTTGGGAGAAGGTATAAATATAATGTTTGGTGGCTAAGGAATTGTAATCCTGTTTAATGGTAAAGTCAGATTTTAAGTCACAATTCTGAAAATGCCACTTTTAGAAAGTTGACATTTTCCTGTTATAACCATTGGTGCTTGCAGCCTGTTTCCTGCGTCAAATGACTATATGTGGCTGGCAATTGACCCTTGTGTATTAATCCCGGACAACCACTCAATAGGGGGATTAGGTGTTGGCAGTATAGGGGGGGTGGAGTTGTCCACAGCCCCACCTACACTTCAAAGAGGCTGCCTCAGCCCACACACTAAAAACTACACACTAGCCTTTTGTGCCCCCAGACGTCCTTAGACAGGGCAGGGAGGAAGGAAATTTCAACACTATCTGGAGAGGAAAACTCTAGAAGTTTTTTCCACTTTAAAGTTGCCAGCAGGTATAAAATTAGGACTCAAAGACCCACTCTTCAGTTTACTTCTGGACCTACAGTCGACTCTGAGGCAGCCCGGCTGCCTTTGGCCTGCTGCGTACTTCAGAGGACTGTCCTGCTGCACCAGGAGGACTGCTGTGCTGCCTGAAGCCTGCCCTGTGCACTCAGAGGGCTGCCCTGCTGCTTGAGACCTGCTTCTCTGCTTGAACCCAGGACCATGAGAGTGACTCCAAGGGGTCGTTGACTGGCCTCCTGATCAGAGCTAAGGGAAAGAAAAGGCTTTAACCATGTTAAGCCTGCACCTGGACCCAGTCTGAGTCTTGACCCTTCAAGTTGTGGCCCTCCATTCCTGGGCAATTTGAAATGGTGCTAAAGGTCTCCAGGGAGCCCAAATCCAAAACTTGGGAATTAGAAAATTTTCAGCCAAAAAGTTCTCTGAGAACAAGAGGTGACTGGGACCTACATGCTCGCCAATCCGCCCAGGGTGCATTGCCGGTTGGCCTGACCTTGCGGTAGCTCCTGCTACATTCTTCGCTGCAGCAGCAAATCCTGTTCAGTCACCCCTTGCAGGAGGGGTATCCGGCCTCATGGATGGAGTCCTTGTCGGCAACAGCCTGCTGCTTCTTCCCACCTGGAGATTTTCAACTTCCAAAAAATAGACTAAGTTTGAACATAGAAATCTTCACAGCAACTTCTTCCAGTGGTGCCTCCTCCTCGGACACTACCGGCTGCCTTGCACTGCTGAACTCAGGTATTTTTCTTCAAAATTTCTTCGAAGTCGAAGGTAAGCAGAGACCAATCCCAATCCATCTTATGTACCCAAACCGTGCTCCGTTGCGGTTGGCCATAACTTTTCCCTTGTCTCATGCAACTAGATGTCCACGGTTCACACTTTGATCTTTTAGTGCCTAGATTGTGCTAAAAACGTTATGCTGTTTTGGTGTCAATTTATTGAACTGTACTCTATTTTTCTAAATTAGTGTGGGATTTATCTTGTGTTGTGTCTTCACTTCATTGCTGTTTAAGTGATGCATAAAAATGTATACATTGCTTCTAAGTTCAGCCTAACTGTTTTTGTGCCAAGATACCAGAGAGTTATGCGAAGGTTAATCTAGACACTTCATTGCTATTTAAGTGCTGCAAAAATGTTTTACACATTGCCTCTAAGCTAAGTCTGGCTTTTTTGTGCCAAACTACTAGAGGGTTAAGCAGAGGTTAATCTACTGACTTTTTATGGTTTACCCTGGCAGGGATTGTGGCTGTTGCCGGAGATGGGCTCACACTCCCCTCAACAAGCATACCTATTTCACTCATTGGTGCTCAGGGTGTTATCTTGGACTTGTGTTTGTGCTGTACCATACAGTGATTAGAGTAACAGTAAAATCCCAGAGAGATAATGTGACAGCAGATTTGACCTCTTTTTAAATTGTCCTTAGTTTTTGACTTGGCTATATTATTTCCTTTTTCCCATTGTAAGTTACCTCACCTCCTTTTTGGTACAATGGAGTTGGAGATGATCAAGATAGATGACCTTAGCCAGCAAGGCTGATCTTCAGAGGTTCTACAAGGAGAGGTGGCTGAATGCAGGAAATATGGTCACCAAGGTGGACCTCTAGAAAGCCCTCTGTGCCTATGAGGAGGTCAAGAGGGTTCAGTCCACCCCAGAGGAGCCAGAGGATGACAACCTTGAGAAGGAGGAGGTAGACTTGGTGGAGGAGCAGGAGAAGGGTCTGGCCAGAGAACCTGAGTAAGAGGAGGACAACTTGCCTAAGGGAGAGGGGCCCCCTGCCAGAGCAGGGTGCAGTATGTTGGCCCTCAACCTGTCCCTTGAGGAACTGTTGGACAAGAAGGCTGAGAGGACGTTCAAGCTGCAAGTGGCCAAATTGAAACTTGTGGCAGACAAGGAGGAGGCTGCTGACAAAAGGGCCTAGAGGAGAAGGAGATGGCTGAGAGGACCTTGGCTGAGAGAAAATTGGTCCTGGCTCATGAGGTGAGTCTGAGGAAGCTGTACCTTAAAGCTAAACAAACAGCAAAATCCAGCAACAATGGTGGCTGCATTCATCTAGTGTCCAATGGAGAGGTGAGAGTCTGTATACCTCCACACCTGGTGCCCATCTATGCGGTGGGAGATGATATAGACAAATGGTTTTTATGCCAATGATGGTTGTCTTTAGAATGCACAGGGTCCCAGAAGGGGATTGGGGAGCAGACTTGTGGAAGCACATGCCCACAGTGGGGAGGGTCACCCTTCTAACACTAGATGTGGGGGATCAGATGAAATATGCTCCTATGAAAGCCATTTTTCTTACCAGCTTTGTGCTGACCCCAGAAAGGTACCACCCAGGTTCATGGACAGCCATACACTACCAAACTTGTCATGGGTAGATTTCTTGGATTACTCCAGTAAGGCACTGAGTGGTTTGGTGAGGGGCAGCAAGATTGATGATTTTACTGGGCTTTACAATCTGATTTTGAGAGAGCACATGCTCAATGCCTATTTTACAAAGCTACACAAACACCTGGTTGATAGTAAGCTCACTGACCCCAGGGTCCTCACCAGAAGAAAGGGGGGGGGGAAATAAAAACAAAGAGTTCTCTTGAGGCCCCCAAACTAGATCACAGGGGAAGAGAACCCCACCCCGACCCCAAGTGCCATGAGTGCTATATGTGTGGGCATGTGAAATGGGATGCCAAGTGTCTCAAGAGGGCAGCGACCCCAACTAGGGGGGCAGATCCAAGGGTTGATCAGTGTAGTGCTTGGGTAGGTGATTATACCAGTCAATGTTGGAGAGAGCAGAGGTTACCCTAATGTCACTGGGTGACAAAGAGATGCTGCCCAAAGTCCACATGCCTTCAAATAATTCCAAGTGCAGGCAGCGGGTCTCCATCAATGTACCAAGGGTGGAGGCTTTCAGGGACATAGGAGCCAGTATGACTGCTGTAAGGTGTCATCTGGTGTCCCTAGAGCAGATAATATCCAATACATTCCACCAGGTTATAGTGGTAGACAACCAGGAGACCCAGTGGCTCTGGGTCCCTTTCAGTAGGAGGGGGTCTCAGGTTCTCTAAACGTAGCTGTGAGCCATGTCTGTGGATTGTTTGTAAGGCAGTGATCTAGAGCAAACTCTCTAGCAGAAAGTGGAGCATAGACCTCACCTGTTGATTTTAGGGTTGCCTGAGTGGTTGTGCCTGAACACACTGTCCATGGCTGCCCAGGTGGGGAGCCAAGGAAACCTAGAGCATGGAAAAATAGCCCTGGCAGCTGCCAAGAAAGGGAAGAGCAGGGGGCGTGGGAAACCAGCACCTAAAACACCCATGCTCCAGGTTGAAGTGGCGCCTGAAGAGGCCACACTGGAGCCTACCAGGGAGAACATTGCTGCCCTAGGAGGCCTGCCGGAGCTTGCTGGATGTCAAGTTGAGGGTGGGCCACCAGTGTGGAACTCTGTAAAGCACAGAAAGAGTGCCCAACTCTGGAGGGCTTGAGGCAGAAAGCTGAGGCCCAAGCAGCTGATAACACCTCTGGAGATCACCTCATCTATTGGGAAAATGACCTCCTATATAGTGAGTCTAGGGATCCTGAGAATGGGGCAACCTGTGTGTTGGTGCCCCCCCCCCCCCCAGTGGTACAGAGCCTTCCTACTGGAACTGGCTCATGACGTACCCCAGAGCAAGAAATCTGGGGCAGGACAAGACCTTTACAAGGCATATCACTCACTTCTATTGGCCCTTGATGAAGATAGCCTTATGGATTCTGTGGAGGGTGTCAACCAGTCCCCTACCCTGACCCTAGAGCAACACAAGGACTGTTGCCAGTTATTGGGCAGTTTGCCTCTCTGTTCTCACAATCACCCCTGGGATTACACACTTCTGTATCTATGACTAGATACTGGACTCAGTATGCCAGTGCAAAATAAAATGAATACGTTGTTAGACAAGGTGAGGGCTAGTACTAAAGGGGAAGTATCTAAAATGCTTGCATTGGGGGTGATTGAGAACTCTAGTACTCCCTGGTCCAGCCCAGCAGTGGTAGTACCCAAAGCCGCCCCACCGGGCGCCGCCCCAGAACTCGGGTTCTGTGTGGATTACAGGGGGCTGAATTCAATCTCCAAGACTAATGCTCAACCTGCCCCCCGGGCTGATGAGCCTATAAACAGGCTGGGAGCTGCCAAGTACCTAAGTACATTTGATCTTACATCAGGGTACTGGCAGATTGCTATGCCTGAGGGGGCAAAAGAGAGGTGAGCATTCTCTACCCCAGGAGGATACTTCTAATCCAGGGTGATGCCCTTTGGCTTAAAGAATGCCCATGCCACCTTCCAGATTTGATAAACAGGGTCCAGGCTGGAATGGGGTCCTTCAATGCTGTTTACCTTGATGACGTAGCTGTCTACAGTAGCAGGCAGTAGGACCACCTGTACCACCTTCGGAAGGTACTTCAGTCTCTGCAAGAGGCAAACCTGACTATCAAGGCCAGCAAGTGCCAGATAGAGTAGGGGTCTGTGATGTGTTTTGGATAATTAGTGAGTGGGGGCAAGGTACAGCCCCAGCACACCAAGATGGAAATTGTCCTGACCCTGGGGCCCCTGAAAACTCTGACTGAAGTAAGGGCATTCCTTTGCCTCATTGGATGCGATAGGAGATTTGTCAAGGGGGTATGGCACCATTGTTGCCTCCGTGACTGAGCTGATCTCTAAAAAACAGCCCAGGGAGGTGATCTGGTCAGAGGCCTGCCAGAAACTCTTTGACACCCTCAAGGAGGCCATGTGTACAGCACCTGTACTCAAGGCCCCTGGCTTCTCCCAGGAATTTATAGTGCAGGCTGATGTTTCGAAGCATGGCCTAGAGGCTCTACTGTCACAGTTAAAAGAGGAAGGCCTAGGTCAAACCTGGAGCCTTCATCAGTAGGAGGTTACTTCACAGGGAACACAGATGGAGTGCTATTGAGAGAGAAGCTTTTGCTGTGGTCTGGGCACTGAAAAAGCTCAGACTATACCTGTCTAGGGCGCACTTCTGAGTTCAGACTGACCACAGGCCCCTCAGATGGCTCATGCAAATAAGGTGGGAGAATTGCAAACTGTTGAGGTGGTCCAACTCCATAAAGTGAATGGACTTTACGGTAGAACACCGCCATGGGTCAGACCACTCCAATGCTGATGGTCTGTCCAGGTTTTTCCACATTAGTGATGAGAACCCCCAGAAGGCTGAGTAGTTCTCCCCATTTCAGGTATGGGGGGCAAATGTTACACCTGTCAGCCTTGGGGTGGTCTTCCTTCAAAATTTTGCTTTCTTCCTTTCTGTTTTGCTGAACTTGTTCTTGTTGGCCACATGACTCTGTGCACTTTATCACTGCTAACCAGTGCTAAAGTGCTTGTGCCCACTCCCTAAAACATGGTAAAATTGGCTTACACATGATTGGCATATTTAATCTACTTATAAGTCCCTAGCAAAGTGGTATATTATGTACACAGGGTCAATTAAATGCTACTAGTGGCCCTGCAGCACCTATTGTGCAACCTACTTAAGCAGCCCCTTAAAACATGTTTCAAGCATGCCATTGCAGCCTGTGTATATTTTTAAGCTGCCAATACGAACTGGCAAAATAAACCCCTTGCTAGGCCTAAAACTCATTTAATATACGTCACCCCTAAGGTAGGCCCTAAACAACCCATAGGGCAGGGTACACTGTATTTAAAAAGTTGGGCATGTAGTTTTAATTTTTACATGTCCTGGTAGTGAAAAACTCACTAATTTGTTTTTCACTACTGTGAGGCCTACCTCCCCCATGGGATAACATTGGATTACCTTATTATATTTATTAAGTGATAACTTTTGTTGGGGAGCAGGTAGAAATGTCACATATGGTGTTTAAGGAATTGTAATTTAAAATCCTCTTTAAAGGTAAAGTCAATTTTTAAGTCACAATTCTGAAAATGCCATTTTTAGAAAGTTGTCATTTTCTTCTTCTAACCATTGGCACCTGCAGCCTATTTCCTGGGTCACTAGGTGTAGTTGGCACTTGGCCTTTCTGTATTCCTCCCAACAGGCATAGAATAGGGGGACTAGGTGTTGGCAGGATGGACCATCCTGGCAGGATGGGGGTGGCAGAGCTGTGCACGGGGCAACGTGCCCATCAAAGAGGCTGCCTCAGCCCACACACAAAAAACTTAACACTAGCCTTTTGTGCCCCCAGACGTCCTGGGACCAGGGCAGGGAAGAAGAAATTCCCAAAATTCGAACACCATCTGTGGGGAGTAAACTTGAGTCATTTCCTTCCACTTCAAAGCTGGCACCAGGTATAAAATTTAAACCATCAGACAAAAATATTCAGTTCCCTTCTGGACTTACAGAAGACTCTCAGAGGACTGCCCTGCTGCCTGTGGCCTGCTGTGTATTTCAAAGCACTCCCCTCCTGCACCAAGAGGATTGTTCTGCTGCCTGAAGCCTGCTCTGTGCCCTTAGAAGACTGTCCTGCTGCTTGAGACCTGCTTCTCTGCTTTGACCCAGAACCACCAGAATGACTCCAAGGGTTAGTTTGCTGACCTCTTGATCAGAGCCTCAGGTACTTCATCACAGTCGGCCATAAAATTTGACTTTGTCCTGATCTTGTGCGACTAGATGCCTATGGTTCACGCTTTGATCTTTTCGGTGCTAGATTATAATAAAAACTTAAAAAATTCACAACTCAGGTTCTACTAATTGGACTTTTTTCCTTTTGGTGTCAATTAATTTACAAAAATGTACTTATTTTTTCTAAATTAGTCTGGGATTTATCTTGTGTTGTGTCTTCACTTCATTTCTGTTTAAGTGCTTCATAAATACTTTATACATTGCTTCTAAGTTCAGCCTGACTGTTTTTGTGCCACGATACCAGAGAGTTAATCACAGGCTAATCTAGTGACTTTTTGAGGTTCACCCTGGCAATGGGTGTGACTGTTGCCTGAGAAGGACCCCCTTAACTAACAACCTAATTTTTCACACTACTGATGATGTATATCCATTGGCTGCCTTTGTAACAGAGAACTAGATAAAAAATTTGTTGTCTTACCTTCAAGACCTTCTCAGGCAATTGCCCTCAGTTCATAAATAAAGGGACCAGAAAGTGCACCCCAGCATCATCTAATCTTTTAACCATACCTGGATAAAGGAAAAAAGGTATAGGCGGACGTAGTTTCGCAGTACCAGCACCCTCAATCTGGAACTCCATATCTTATTATTACAACTGCAACCTGATATAAGATATTTTTGAAAAAGTCTAAAGGCTTGGCATTTTAGACAAACCTATTAGTAATGCTGTTCATCTAATAAATGTCCTGAGCACCAAGAAACCATTGCTGAACGTGTGCTTTATAAAACCAATTAACATAACATAACCAAAATATTAATATCTTAAAATTAGTGAGCTGTTAAGTGACTGAGAATATGGGTAGGCTAAGTAAACAGATGTGGAAAGGGGATGGTATACTTATGCAGTCCTTTCCCTCTTTAGCAATCTTTAGCCTCTTTAAAGTACAATATTATTCAAATGATATTTTTAGCCCTCTGATGTCATGCCTGCATTACCTTCTCATAGCTCATTTAGTTCAGCCTGGTCTTCACAGAGCCCCTTTCTCATTCAGCAGTTCCGATTCCAACAAAATGGTGTACATGAGTCCTTGGGCCCGATTCACAAAGGTAAAGTGAGACGAAAGTCTAACTTTACGACTTTCGGTATTCACAAAGAGCATTTGCTACTCGTAAATGCCCTTTGTGAATACCGAAAGTCGTAAAGTTCAACTTTTGGTATTCACAAAGAGCATTTACAAGTAGTAAATGCCCTTTGTGAATACCAACAGTCGTAAAGTTAGACTTTCGTCTCACTTTACTTTTGTGAATCAGGCGCCTTTAGTTTTATCTTGAATACAAAATATTAGCGCTCTAGTTGCTTGTTAGAACTCTGTGGAAAGCTGCAGTTGATCACTGTGCAGTTAACTGACAGGCTGCTGCTGTTGAAGGTACATGTATCAGTCAGCATGTCAGAATGGTTTACTTAAATGAATGAGGAAGATATTTGAGAATTCATAGAACATGTGTCCTCATTTTTGCTTTGTAAATCACTGACCAGTGCAGTTGGAAGTACATGTTTTAATCAGAATATCAGACTTTATTCTCACATTACTAAGAAAGATAGAGTGAATGTATAGAAAATGTGTTCTCATTTTTGCTTCTGAAGCACTTCCATAACCTCTATTGGTAATCACGAGAAAAACAGTATTCTCTCAAACATGGTTCATCAAATCCCAGAGAAAGATCAGCATTTTTCACAGTGTAAAATGACCTTAGAACACACCACAATTCCTAACATTATTAAGGTAACCACCAACAAATAATTGACATTGTAACTAAAATCTGTAATCGTAGGAAAACCATTTGGTTTGTAAGAAGAACCCTCACCCACCAACCTAGAGTGAACCCTGAGCTCACGTGAAACTATGCTCACATGCTGAGGTGAGTATAGGTGAGTGATGGACAAACACAGTTAGTAAACAGCAAAGGGTCCATTGGTACTTGGACCCTGTTTTTGATAATATTTACAACACCGGTGTAAACATGGGCTACTGAAAGGATCGCCTGTGCGTGAAGTGGGCGAACTTTCAGGCATGCAGAAAAAAGTGAGCGTAATGATGGAGGCTTAGGAGTTGGTGATTTTGATTATTCAGAAATGTGGCGTCTGTTATTGAAAAGCGGAGTTCTTTATGGAAAATTAAGGTCTGGCTCTGAAGACAAGTAATCCAAGTAACGCCTGGATGTGTCGTAATTTACAAAGATCAAAGATTAGCAAAGTAAAAAGAGTAGAAAGAGGAAAAAGTAAAAAGGCACCTACTTCACACACGAAAATTTCTTGTGTCATAGATCCTGGAGGGAGGCGCCGCCTATGTCAAACTCTATAAGTAATAGAGTGAAACAAGCGGATTAGCAAACTTGGTATGACGGAGGAAAAGGGGGGTGCGACATGCGTCTGAGCACTCTTACTACATCAAGGTCGACCGCCTGCTTGAGAACCTATACGTTCCACTCTCGGGATCTCGGCGATGCCGTGTTTGAGAACGTCTTATTAAGGGATTCGGAAAGCTGTCTCCGTGACCGTGCGCGCACATCAGCACACCGGCGGAGCAGCTGATTGGTTAAGAAGGGCGAGCCCTTTCTCAGAGCCTGGCGTCCTGTCACTAGCACGTTAGCGTGCCTACACGCTAGGGAAATGGATTGGGATAGGCTGCTTAGGTCAAGCCCTTTACTTTTTTGAGTTTTTATTAACTCCTTACTGCTTGTGTCAAAGGAACGGGTAATTGTTGGTTGTGTGCCGGACAGAACCAGGTTAAAAATGATGGTAGAGAGTTAGTATATTCACCCACTGACTCTCGTATAGTAGTTGTCATTTAGTTTAAGAATAGCTTAGTCAGTTTCTTTGCTGAAAAGGTCTATTTGATAGAAAACACGACGGTTTATAGACCATTTAGTGCAATTGAGGCAATGAGTTGTAGCTGGTACAAGGTTCTTCAGGCTTGCGGTTCAGGATAATTGTGAGTGTATTACTGCCAGAGTTAATGTTTTTCTTTTTTTTGGGGGAATATTTAACTCTTTGACAGTAATGTGTTCCATGGTATGTCGTCATTGAGGCCCAGTTTATGGGTGGACAGGCGGTAAACCCACCTCTGTTCTTTTTCCGAGAGGGCCTTTTGTGGATCCTCAAGATGTGTGTCAAGTTGTTCTATGACAACCCATTTGAGGTCTTCAACAGTGTGCATCATTCTTAGGAAATGGTCTGTCATCTTTGTGGTGTTGCGTTTGCATCTGATATTACTTTGATGCTCGCTGATCCTGGTTTTTATTTTTCGACTTGTCATTCCTATATAACGTAACCCACAAGGGCAGGTAATCATGTACACAACATTGGTGGAATTACAATTAGTGTGTTTCCTCAACTGTCATATCTTATTTGGTTCAAGGTTCAGAGTTTTTTTTTTTTGTGTGGAATTGCAGGCACTACAGCTCCCACACAGGTAGTAGCCAGTTACTTCTGGTAGGCCCCAAGCACTGTTCACAGTGTTTTCTCTAGGTCGTTTTTTTGGGCGTGTGGAGACCAAATGGTTTTTTAAACTTCTTCCTCTTTTGAAGGAGAAGAGAGGTTTTTCCCAATTAGGTTTGCCTGTCTGAAGAATCCTTCAGTGTTTGTTGATGATCTTTTTCATCTGGTTGGAGACAGTATTATAGGTGGTGACGCATGTGAGGGGGGGATCGTGTCATTCTTCTCAATGTCCTCTAGTAATGATTCCCTGTTTTGGTTTCTTGCTCTTTTCAAGGTCTTTGCAACAATTCTTTTTGGATAGTCATGTGTTCTGAGTTTGGTAGAGAGATCCTTCGCTTGTATTTTGAAGTCCTCTAGTTTGCTGCAATTTCTTCTTATTCTGAGAAATTGCCCATATGGCATATTTTCTCTCAGAGCCCTAGGATGGAAGCTGTTGAATTTAAGCAGAGTGTTTCTTGCTGTAGGTTTGTAATGTGTTCTGGTCTGCAGTCCTGCATCGTCATAAAAAATAGTTATATGCAGGAAAGTTATGGAGTTTATCTCCACAGTGTACGTGAATTTCAAGTTGTTTTCATGGCTGTTCAGCCAATCATAGAACTCCAGGAATGTGGTTTTTGAGCCTTCCCATATCAGCAGAATATCGTCGATATACCGCTTCCAAAATCTTATACTTTGTTTGAAAGGGTTGGTGGGGTTCAGAATGTTTCTTTTTTCAAAATCATAGACGTAGAGTCCTGCTACACTGGGGGCAAAGGTGCTGCCCTTCGATGTTTTGTATATTTGGAGGTATAATGTTCCTTCAAACTCGAAAAAATTCTCTTTGAGGGCCAGCTCCGCACATTCAATTACGAACTCCTTCGGTGTGTTGAAGTTCCAAGTGGCAGAATCCAGGGTATTTCCAATTACTTGGATGGTATCATCTTGTGGGAGACTGGTGTAGAGGCTCTCAACGTCTAAGGTGACTAGTAAGTCAGTTCCAGGTCTGAATTTCACATCTCTTAGTAGTTGCAGAAGCTCTTTTGTATCTTTCAGATAAGTAGATGTTTTCTGAACTAACGGCTTCAGAAAGAAGTCACAGTAGGTGGACAGTGGTTGCAGTAGCGAGTTTATTCTTGAGACTATTGGGTGTCCAGGGGGTGGTATTCTGTTTTTGTGAATTTTGGGCAGAGTGTAAAAATAAGGAACCTTTGGTTGTTTTTTGCGTAAAAAATCTGCCTCTTTGTTGGTAATGTAGCCACTCGCCTCAGCTTCCTCAATCAGATGTCTAATTTAGATTTTCAGTAAAGGAGTTGGATCCTTGCTGAGTGGTCTGTAGCTCTTCTTGTCATCCAACAATCTTCTGCACTCAATTGTATAGTCTGTCTTATCCATTAGGACTATTCCACCGCCTTTGTCCGCTTCTTTTATTACGATGGTATTGTCTTCATGTAGGCCTTTTAGTGCCTGTGTCTCAGCTTTTGTCATGTTGTGGAAAGTTTTTGGTGTTTGCAATTCTACTATCTCTTTCATTACTGCCTGTTTGAATGTGAGTACTTCCACTGGTGAAGTTGTGGTCGGAGGGCAAAATGTCGATTTGTTATCAAAAACAGGATCCAAGTACCAATGGACCCTTTGCTGTTTAGTAACTGTGTTTGTCTCCTTTTCTCTTTCCACAGGTATTTAATAGTGACGGTTAATCCGTAAGTTACGTCCATCACTCACCTATACTCACCTTAGCGTGTGAGCATAGTTTCACATGAGCTCAGGGTTCACTCTGAGCCGCGGGTCCTGACGAAAGCCACTTCAATTAGCACACGTGGTTGAAACATGTAGACCATATCACTTACCTTCACTTTTTCACATAATTGTAAGAGACGTGCGAGACCAGTGCCTCATTAACGTCTGCAGAATTTGTAAACCTTTTTTAATCCTGCCCAAGGGACCATCTAATAAAAATCTTAAGGTACCCTGGACATAGTTTTAACTCTCACTATCACAATTTCCACCTTTCACAAAACACAGAAAAAAAACAGCTACGCTGTAAACAGGCGTAAAAGCACACCTAGAGGGCATTCGGCCTTCTAGGTGGGAACCCGATGATGAAGCATGCCACCAACTAGGTTGGTGAGTGAGGGTTCTTCTTACAAACCAAATGGTTTTCATATGAAGGAGACTTACAGTTAATTGACCCTAAAACTGTGAGGTATTTCGAGAGCGTTGCTCTCTTCTCGTTCTCTTTGTTTAAGTGCATTGTGATTAAGGGAGACGAACGAGCTATCTATAGTTCTCCTCTTTCTCCCCAATTGGTTCTTTGTAAAATCTGTAATCACCATTTATATGTGCTCTTTTTTTTGTCACCCTCTTAAACAGGCATTCAATGCTTGCATTTCAGTTGGACCATGTTCACCAGTCCTATAATGACCGTCACAAGAGGTTGTCCATGTAGTGCCCAATCAAGGGGTGCCCCTGTGGGACCTCCCCCACATGCCATTTGGGGTAAAGGTGTGCCCGCCCTGCCCCCTTATTATTTTTTTTTAATTCATCTTCAGGACACAGGGGCCATGCCCCTGAGTCCTGTAATGACTGCCACACATATTGTTCAGGTTGTAGCTAGCCAATCAGGATTAACTAGTCCCCTTTGAAGTAGCCACACAGAGCTTTTCTGGACACCAACAGTCAACATATCGCTATCTTTTAAACCTAATCGTGATCACCCCAAGTGTGTCTTTGATCACATATTTTTCAAAAAGGCTCAACAGATTTACACCAAATAACACAAAGCATGCTTTCTGAGTAAAGTTCTTACTTTTTTGCCATATTTGGTGTATTTCATTTCAGCCATTTTTTCTGCAGCACTTCCCAAAATGTGCTATAGGAAATTAACATGGGAAATCAATGTTTTTGGACCAACCCTTTTTCTTGGCCCACCCTTGACAGATCGGAGTGAAAATTTCCAGGAAGGAGCTGAGGTGAATGGCTCTCTATATAGCTTACTAAAATGAATGTACACTATGCAAAGAGTCCAGTGAGACCCCGATTGGTATACAGAGGCAAAAGTAGATAATACTAATGCTCTATTTGTAGTAGTGTGGGTGAGCAGTTAGGCTTATCAGAGGGTAGTGCTAAGCATTTGTTGTACTCACAGAGACAATAATTGAGACACACACTCACACACAAGAATAAATCCGAGACCAATTTGCAAAAACACACTGATTTTTATATAATTTTTCAGACTAAGTAATTCATTCACAGGTAAGTTCTTCTTCTGTTATGAGTTTTCGAAGTTCACAAAATAACTCACAGTTGTGCACACAAAAGAGGTGCTCTGGGGTTATTGGAGGCCTCACATCAGCAGGAGGAGACAGCATACCATGAAAGTCGAGTCCTTGAGGCAGCAGGCAGGGTTTTGCGCCAAACTTCTGCAGCATGTACTCCGGTCTCAGGTCAGCAACTCTGCTTTGTCCATTTTCTTCTTAGGCCCATCGAATCTAAAGTTGAGGGTCCAGGGGATACCTCCAAAATATTAAATGTAGGGGTGTTAAAAGGAGTACCAGGCAGTAGCCAATGGGCTACCTACCTTTAGGGTGGCTACACCCTCCTATGACCACTTCCATTGGCAAGCGGGAATGACCTTGGCCCTAGTTTTGCTAATTCTCTCCAACACAAGATGGAGAAATTGGAAAAGTGGGGCCCACATCAACTTCCCCACATTAGGGGTGGTGCTGGCTGAATGTGCCCCACCTCCTCATTTAACTAATTTTCCCACCTGTCCTCCCACCAAAAGTGGCGCAGGACAGGGGGGTTGTCATCCTCCACTAACTGGAGATGCCCCGGTTGCATTTCAAAGGCGGCATCACCTTTGAAGCTTCCCGCCTTGGAAGACCATTCTGGCCTGGGGTAGGTGTGATGCACATCCACCCAGAGAAGGCCTTGTTCCCGGCCTCTGAGAGCAAAGGTTCTCACCCCATTAGGTCAGAAACATGTCTGGTGGTGGCAGGCTGGCTAAGACTAGTCAGAGACCACACCGGTGTTTGGTAGGGTTTCATGAGGCACCTCTAAGGTGCCCTCTGTGTGCATTTATTAATAAATCCAACACTGACATCAGTGTGGATTTATTAAGACGAGATGTTTGGTACCAAACATCCCTGGGTACAGTGAAGCCATCATGCTGCTGGATAACCCGTAATTACGTGTATCCAGCCCATGTACTTTATATGGCTTCCCTGAGCACTTATAATATCCAAGAATGAACTTAGACATTGTAGGGTCATATATGCTCAGGCAGATATGACCACACATGTGATATAGTGCACCCTGCTTTAGGGCAGTAAGGCCTGCAGTAGGGGGTGACTTACCTGAAGCAGTGTCTGGGGGTCTGCCATGTCAACTCTTCAGTTTTCTCTTAACTAAGACATGCAGCCTGCAATGGCAGTTTGCATGGTCTTGGTGAGGGGACCCTAGGGTGACACAGTTGCAGCCCTAGTGGACCCTCTTCAGTCCCAATGCCCTAGGTACTAGGGGTACCATTTACTGGAGACTTACAGGGGTTGCTGAAGTTGTGCCAATCGTGGTACAGTTTTGGGAAAGAGCTCTGGCACTGGGAACCTGGTTAGCAGGGACCCAGTGCACTTTCATTCGAAATCACATCATGTTCCAGGTAAAAAATGGGGGCTAACCATGTAAAAAGAGCCACTTTCCTGCATGACCCCCCAAACGAAAGAGGATGAAACTAACCCTTCCTTGAAGTGTCTTCATTTTCTAAGTGGAAGAACCTGGAAAGGCTATCTGCATTGGCATGGTCAGTCCCACGTCTGTGTTCCACTGTAAAGACCATTCCCTGTAGAGATATGGACCACTGTAACAGTTTGGCGGTTTCACCTTTCATTTGCATGAGCCATCTGAGAGGCCTATGGTCAGTTTGAACTAGGAAGTGAGAACCAGGCAAGAATGGTCTCAGCTTCTTCAGGGACCAAATCACAGCCAAGGCTTCCCTCTCAGGGGCACTGCAACGCTGCTCTCTGGGGAGTAACCTCTTGCTAATTAAAGCAGCAAGTAGGTCATGGCCATCATCATTGGTCTGGGATAAGACTGCTCCTATCCCATGATCCGAAGCATCTGTCTACACTATGAACTGCTTGGTATAATCTGAAGCTTTCAGAATGAGTGCTGAGCACATTGCTTCCTTCAGGGTGTCAAAAGCCACTTGGCAGCTCACTGCCCAGTTATCCTTCTTGGGCTTTTTTTAGAGGTCACTTCTGTGAGGGGGCCACAATGGACCCATATCCCTTCACAAACCACCTGTAGTATCCAGTCAAGCCAAGGAATGCCCTGACTTGGGCCTGCGTTGTTGGAGCTACTCAATCCAGAATTGTCTGGTTCTTGGGTTGTTAAGGCTGAACTTGGCCTCCCTACAAGGTGGCCCAAGTACACAACCGTGCCTTGCCCTATCTGGCACTTGCTTGCCTTGATAGTGAGGCCTGCACTTCTCAGAGCCTCAAGGACCCTGCCAAGGTGGACCAGGTGATCATGTCAGGTGAAGTTAAAGACAGAAATATCATCAAGATAAGCTGCACTAAAGAATTCCAACCCTGCAACCCAGACTTTATTCACTAACCTTTGGAAGGTGGCAGGGTGAATGGCTCTATTGGTGAGTGAGTGGGTGTGTCAGTGGCTGTATGGGTGGGTGAGTGAGTGGCTGTGTGAGTGGCTGTATGGGTGGGTGAGTGGGTGTGTCAGTGACTGTATGGGTGAATGAGTGGGTGTCTGAATGGCTGTATGAGTAGATGACCTGGTGTGTAAGTGGCTGCATGGGTAAGTGAATGCCTGTTTGAGTGAGTGTTTGGTTAAGTGAGTTGGTGTGTGAGTGGCTGTATGGAAGAGTGAGTGTCTGTGGGATTAGCTATATGGGTGAGTGAGTGGTGGCAGTGTGAGTGGTTGTATGGATGTTTGAATGGGTATGTAAGTGGTTGTGTGGGTGTGTGAGTGAGTGTGCAAGTATTTGTGTGGGTGAGTGAGTGGCTCTGTTGACAAGCTGTATGGGTAAGTGAGTGGGGGTGTGAGTGGCTATATAGGTGAATAACTAGGTGTGTCAGCTGTATGGGCGAGTTTGTGGCTGTGTGAGTGGCTGTATGGGTGAGTGACTAGTTGTATGATCAGATTCTATGAGTGAGTGAGCGGGTATGTGAGTGGCTCCATTGATAAGTGGGTGGTTGTTTAAGTACTTGTATGGGTCTGTGAATAGTATGTGAGTGGTTGTGTGGGTTTGTTAGTGGGCGTATGAGAGGTTGTATGGGTGTGTGAGTGGTTCTGTGGATTATGTCATCAGTGATGTCATTTGAGATGTCATGAGTGATGTCAACAGTGATGTCACTGACCATGCCATGAGTGATGTAATATGTGAGGTCATAAGCAGTACATTGCGGGGCGTAAGTTATAGTTGGCTCATCTAACTACAACTGCTGAATTTCACTGGTTTTGTACGAGTGAAACTTGACCCTAACTATAACATCTCTGTAACCTTTGGATTTTTCAGTGACTATCTAAGATTTTTTAAAATTATATTTCCTAACTATAACGTCCCTGTAACCTTTGTTTTTTCCAGTGAATTTCTAAGGTTTTTTAAATGCTTATTCCTAACTGTAACATCCCTGTAATTTCGTTTTTCTGAGAATTTGAAAGGTATTTTATATTTTTTTTCCTAACTGTAACCTGAAAACCTTGAGAGTGGGTGTGTGAGTCGCTATATAGGTTGCTGACTGGGTGTGTGATTAGCTGTATAGGTCTATGAGTGAGTGTAATGTCTGGGTAATTACGTAAGTGCAGGAGTAGTACATGGGTGATTGTATGATTGCATAGGTAGTGCCTGTGTGATTCAATAAGTGCAATTGCCAAGGACACACTGCGAATGCTGGGTGTTTTTGACAAAGTGTAAAACACATATATAGACATATTTTACATAAAGTTTCAGTGTAGCTATTTAGTAAGATGCTAATTTAACTTTCCCCTTTGTATTCATTTGTCAAAATAAATACATCAAAAATGCATTTTCCTTCTTCACAGCAACATCAGTGGTTGCAATGACATCAGTAGTCGTGAATACAAATGACAAAGTGTAAAACAGATATATAGACATATTTTACACACAGTTTGAGTCTAGCTGTTTGGTAACATATTGTTGTAACTTTATTTTAACAACGTATTTCTAAAAAGCAACAGTTTCAAAAAATTACTTTAAACATCTGAACTTAGGAATACAACATAACTACCAAACAAACATCAAACTATCCATTGTTACCCAAACTCATGGGGAACCGAAAACTTCTACAAAACTAGTGCAATGCACAATGTGTGACAAGACCCTCTCTAGAGTGACAAACAAAAGATATTCATGTGGGACGACGTCCATCTTATATCATCCTAAAACCTATCATAGAAAACGTCTCCAACTGGCAATCTGTCAGAGGGAAGCTGGAGGACCATCTATATCAGTGACAGCAGCAACAATACCTGGCCAGAAAGTCCCTTCAGAGGTACACACTACTATAACAGACATGGCTCCAGAGTTTGCAAGAATGGCCACGTATTGCATGGACTGTAGTATAGTTAAAATTGCTGGTGAGCAGCGTGTTACAGCTATTCGCAATGCTGCAAAAAATCATACATGCCAATTTGTTCTCCCCTTTTATATTTTTTGCACATTTCTCAGTGCACATTTTTCAAATTTCTTCTGTCCCAGTTGCCATTTTTGTTACCATAAAAAAGAACAAAAATGTTTTTAAACTTTACAAAGGCACAAAAAAAAATCTAAACCAAATCAGAAAATCATGTCACTGAGAAAGGAATATCGTTGGATAATACACTTTTCAACAAAATAAATAAGAACACACCCATTTATCTATCTTGAACATTCTTTAAGAGGAGTTTATAGTGAACAGATTTGCTTAATGTACAATATGTCAAAAGACATTGTCAAGGGGTACAAATAAAAATATTATTGCTGGACCACGTCCATGCTTTATCAACTAAAAACAAACCATAGTAATAGTGTAAAAGCAGCAAGAACGCAACGCAAGGCTAAAGGACCCTCAACTTCAATAGCAACCGCAACAACACCGGGTCAGAGAGTCCCTTCAGAGGTCCAATCTCAACTTAAAAATTTGGCTCCATAGTTTTCCCGGATGGCATCATGCTGCATGGATTGTGGAGTTGTAGTGAGTGCTGCAGGGCAGTTCCAAACAGCCCTTCACAATGCTGCAAAGAATCATAAATGTTGATTTCTTTTGTTGGCCCCTCATAGTTTTTCTACATTAGCAGGTATTTTATTATCTTACAAAATGGGTATCTAATATCTATGTGGTCTTCATTTTCTTATCTTTAATTTATTGTAACACTACTTACATATAACTTGCCGTATGGACAAGTCAAAGCATTCCTCTAGAAATAAATACACAGCTAACTTTTGCCAGTTAGCTTTATTTACTTTTTCACTTTTTAAATACAAGTCAACAATCTGTGTTTGAATCTTCCAGTGAGTGCGTCGACAACATATACAAACATACTCTGGTTTTTGAGATCACACTTTGTTAAATTTTGTAACCTCTTTTTCAAAAATATCAACTGTAATATCTGTGTCCTGTTCTGCAACTCCTCCTCTTAACAACTCTTCATTTTCCCAAGAATCGTGCTCAGGACCAAAGAAATGAAACTGCACATCATCACAAACCTGTTCTACGTCTGCCACAATACCATGCAAAAGAGCTCTATTCATTTAATCTAAACTTAAAGTAGGAGCTATTACATTGTACAGCCTCCAAACTAAAGTTTGCATTGTTGAGTGATGTACAGCTAACATTCTGAAATGATGAGGGGTGCTTTGGAGATAGCTTTCTTCATTAAAGAAAGACTCTGTACTAGGAGTATGTATGCATTCTCCACTAAAAACTGTACAAAAGTAACTTCTATTCACTAATCTTTTTTTCTGGTTTTGTCTCCTCATGCACAACACCATTTTTCAAGATTCTTCATTCTATTTATAATCAAAATAAAAAGCTTCCTCTTGAAAGTAAAGTTCTTATCATCTATTCTCGCAACTTGTTCTTTCTGTTTCAGTGCCTCTCTCCTTCTTCTATACTTTTTCATAGTTCTCAGTAGATTTATAACTACTCTACTACAAAACATCCTGACTCTGATTTCCTTAACTGCTTCTGTATCCTGGTTAAGGTGTATCCATCTTTGTTACATTTTTTCCTGTTTTTGCTATATACATTTTGCCCATTGTTAATCTTTCTCATAGTTTGAATTCTATTTTCATTATTTAATAATCTTTGGAAATGTCCACATATATTTTTAAGAAATGACTTTGTCCTCTTACCAATAGCTCTTTTTCGTTGACCACTTTTTCTTCATTTTGCCCCTTTTGAGTCTCAGTTCTGCATAGATATTGTAGTTGCTTCTGTTCCTTTTTCCTCCTAGTTTTTGTAGGCATTCTGTCTATAATTATGCAGATATTGTTCTGTAAAAAAAAAACTATATTTAAAAAAAAATTCTGGCCAGTGTACCAACTACTTTACTACTGGCTTACACATAATACGAAAACAATTTTTATTTTCTGTTGCAGTTTTAAATGAACCTACCTACATAACTACAAACACTTACTTCAATGAACCAAACAAAAACCAAAACACAAAACTTAATTTATTACTTACCTTTTAATATTATAGCACCCTCTCCTACAACACACCTGCACCATATCTCAGTTCTCACTTATATACACTAAAAGACCACTTTATGCCTTATGCACTCAATTTTAAAATAAACATCAACCTAAGTGTAAAAGTGCATACAGTGTCTCAATACTGTAAATCCAAAAACACAACCTAGGAGCTATTTCTGTGCCTCTCTACCACTGTGTCACTGGTACATTTACGGTTTCAATACTTTTCTACTTAGATGTGTCAGATTTAAATTTTTAGAAACACTGCATATAAAACTCTTCACATTAATCTGTGTCATAGCATATAGCTCACTAATTCTTCCGAGTTCATGCAAACAGTGTGTGACAGGTTACATATATAATTCACCAGATGGTTCTAAAAGAGTACATATTCCTCACTAAAACTTGTAAATACATGTGTTTCTGGTTGAGTACACCAATACTTTCTGGATGATTGGATGAGTGCATAGATTGTGCCTAGGTGATTCTCTCAGAATATGGGTAGTGCCTGCATGATTCCCTGAGTATGTAGTAACTACATCGGTGGTTCCGTATCTGCCTAGTTAGTGCCTGTGTATTCATATGACTATATTGCTTTTATCTGGGTGATTGGGTGAACACATGGGTGTTGCCTGCGTAGTTCAATGAGTATATAATTAGTGCCTGCGTGATTGGAAGGGTGCATGTGTAGTGCCTGGGTTAATGAATAAGTGTAGATATCACACTTGATATAATTGCAAAAATGGCTCTCTAAGAGCATACAGTGCTCTGTTACTCAGTGTGCACATGCATCAGTAAGTTTCTTAAAATGACAACAGCAATTCTCACTTTTTCAAAGCACAAAACATTTCCTTAATGGCATACCAACATCATTTCGCAAATATTTCTTGTGTCTTTAAAACATATATTCAGCATTTCTCAAAGAAAAGTTACATGCCAAGTGAAGCTAGCACAAGAACTCTCTAGAGACATTCTGCACTATCAACCCGCCTCAATTTTAAACATAGCATGTTTAAAGAAATACACCACCCTCACCATATACATGACATTTTCAACAGCCTTAAAGAACATAGATCACCATGTAAACATATATAAGATTTCATAATAGATATACACCTTCAGGCCATCTTTCCAAAAATATATAGATTTCTCCACAGAACAGCGACGCGCAGGAAACTTCAATGTTCCAGCCCGTTTTTCTAACGTAGATTATTTGCCTTCAGCCGATTGATTAGGCTTACTATGGTGATATCCACCCGTATAGTGCTGTTTTTCACCCCCTTCTGATTACTCGGAGCCCCACAGGCCCCCGCATAACTTCAGCCTCTCAGCAGAGGCGTCTTATGATCCCCTCACCCACCCTTACACCACAGTCCTGATGAAGACCCCGGCTTAAGGATTGAAATAGCCTACTGATATATTGGGGTCGAAACGTCGACATTCTCTCATCAAGCCAGTTTTAACACCAGAGATTTAGTACTGTGTTAACTATAACCATGGCTATACAAGCTTTTTTGTAAATATTGTGATTAATAGGCTTGATCAAGGAGCCCCTTGTCTTCTGAGTAATATATTGCCTTATCTTGATGCAAACTACATTCTTGTAGTCACTACCCCTACCTCACTTGAATCACCATCACTCCACCTTCCCTCTTTTTTCCCCTTTCTCTTCTCACCTAGGGATATCATTGTATATAATAATGTATGAATTATGTTAATAATATACCAACGCTCAGTGTGAATTAAACACTAGGAGCAACCAATTTTTGTCTTAGTTTTATTTATGTTGTAATTTTGGATTTAGAATTGTATGGTCGTATTCTGGGACCACTATTCTTCTGTATTGGGCTAAAGAGGCTGCAAAAAATAGAGGTATTAACAGGGACTTGGGTTTGTCAAATGTGGAGATTACGTGGTTTGACCACAGAGGGTTATAGTTTCATCAGTTTCTGGCTTTGGTTAAATCCATTGTGGATTCCCGAGCTCCTCACCTCATGATTGTGCACTGTGGTTGTAATGACCTAGGCACATTACCTAGGGTAGGGCTGGAAATCCTAATGAAAGAAACTTTGCAGAACTGATGTCGCTTTTCCCTCACACTGTCTTGATGTACTCTAATATATGCCAAAGACAGAAATGGAAGTGGTCAAATCAATTCTGTCCACAGATTGAAAAAGCCAGGAAACATGTTAATAAAACTGTTTCTGCTTCCCTCAGAGACTATAACATGGGCTGTATCTATAACAACAATCTGCGTTTTGACATGCATGGAATTTATAGAAATTATGGAGTGCACTTTACAGACGAAGACAACAGGGTGTTTCTAAGTAACCTGAAACTCTGTATCCGGTCTTATGTGTAGCTGTCATATACACACAATCAATCAATCAATCACGGCATTTATAGAGCGCGCTACTCACCCGGGAGGGTCTCAAGGCGCTGGGGGAGGGGGTAAGTTACTGCTCGAACAGCCAGGTCTTGAGCTGCTTCCTGAAGGAGAGATGGTCCTGGGTTCGCCGAAGGTGAGTGGGGAGGGAGTTCCAGGTCTTGGCTGCCAGGTAGGAGAAGGATCTTCCTCCGGCGGTGGCTCTGCGGATGCGTGGTACGGTGGCGAGGGCGTGGCTGGTTGATCGTAGCTGGCGGGTGGGCGTGTAGAAGGTCATGCGGTCGTTGAGGTACTTGGGGCCCAGGTCGTGGAGGGCCTTGTGTGCGTGGGTGAGGAGTCTGAACGTGATTCTCTTGCTGACGGGGAGCCAGTGCAGGTCTTTCAGGTGTCCGGTGATGTGGCTGTGCCGGGGGATGTCCAGGATGAGTCGTGCGGAGGCGTTCTGGATGCGCTGGAGTCTTTTTTGAAGTTTGGCTGTGGTTCCGGCGTAGAGGGTGTTCCCATATCAACACAAAGGCTCTTGTCAGAGCCAACCTAGTAACCAAAATATTGTTAATTTTCTTTAAGAATCTTCGTGACGAGGATGCGATGGTCATGGATATGTCGCAAGAATGGAAAACAAAAGCAGACATTCAACGGCCAGCAGCCCATCCAAAAATAATAAGTAAAAAAATCCTTTCTTAACATTGAGCTACACATGTTACTATATACATGCTTCTTTAAAAACTTTTAAACTCATGTTTCAGTACTAAGTTTCTTTAAAACCTATCTTTAAGACATATTTTCCGTTTTCGTGATTATTCGGGGATTCGCAATGACGCCGTTAACCGCGACAATCGCACCTTTTCCATAATGTGAAAAACATATTACAGTATTTTACATACTAGGGGATTACCTCTGTACATTTCAAACTCATGTTTTTCTAGTGTATTTCTAGAACAACCATCTCTAAAACCTATTTGTCATTTTCGCGGTAAGGCAGGAGATCGCTATGATGCCAGTATTCGGGATCCCTGCGGACACGGCGCAAAAGCAGAAAGCAAAAGCAGGACTTCAATAGCCGCCACCACATTCAAAAAGTATAACTAGATAAAAAATGCTTACCATCGCACTAAATAGCTCACTATCTAAATAACTCTACAAAAACATTTATCAGAATCTCAATATCTCAATAACATTGTGTATTAATGATTCACTGATTTTTTTTGTATATTTCCACCAATATTTGCGACAACGTCGATAGTCGCGACATCCCCGCGACGGTACACAGGGGGGCCGCGCTGGTGGTCGTGGCATTGTCGCAAATATTGCACACGATTAAAAAAATCAATTTTGGGCACATAACTTGTGTCACTAACACACCCATTTTTCAAATATGGGGTCAGACTATGCACACCCTGATCCCTTATGTCAGCTTTCACACACATTTTCAGCCCCGGGAACCGTTCCAGGATGATATAATTGGGGCCGCAACCTTCTGTTCAGGTTGCATCCAGCCAATCAGAGCATTCCCGTTGGTGCGTGCATTTGCAATTCATCGCAAAATCATTGCAAAATATACGCGGCCAGAGATATATCTAGAATTTTCAGCTTAAATTTCTCAAAAACTACTGGACGGATTTGAACCAAATAACAAAAAAGCACAATCTGCGTAACAACATCTGCCTTTCTGCCAAATTTGGTGTAATTCCATCCAGCGGTTCGGGCTGTAGGTTTGACAACACGTTCCTATGGGAATTAACATTACAAACGCACCCTTTTTTCATGCCCCTATTTCTTGGTCCCCACTACACGAATCACCCCCAAGCTTTCCATGGCACACAGAACCTACTTTGGAACTTTTGGGGGAAAATTCATGAAGATTGGTCAAATGACGCCAAATTTATAGGTAACTCAGAAAATGCTTTTCCTATACATATATATATCAGGGGTCTCCAACAGATAGCTCACCAGTACCCTGGAAGTAGCTCCCTGAGGTGCAGCTCTGCATAGTACTTAATTGAGAGGGTCTACCCTAGCCATATTGAATGAGGTCACTTTGCAAGAAAAAGACAATGTTTCATTGAGTGTGTTAACCCTAGATAGAATGTGCATATTTGATACAAAATCATTTATTATGAGAAACTGATATGCTAATGTTTGAAAAAAAATTATTGGAAATCCAAAACACATTTAAAACTGCTCTTTGAATGATAGTTCACACCGAGTTGTGGCGGTTTATAGCTTGCTGAATTTCGTGTGTGCCAGTGGACACTTACAGTTGTGACAGTTATGTCATTGGTCATGTGGAGATATTTTATTTTGATAAAACTTTACTTTACCTGACACTGCTGTCATGTGTCAAGGTGGTTGGGGTTCTATTACAATATTGAATTTTAAGTATTGTCCTACCAGGATCCAGATTACAGACTACCGCAATATCATGAAGGTAAGTATACAGAGGTAAGTATAGTTTTATGCATGTTCTTAACTCCACATCTACTTATCTTGAAAAATATATTCTGATATTTTGCGATACATCTGAGTGGCCATTACTAGTAAACCTGCAAAATATGCATACTATTGTAATTGGCTCTGATGCGCCCCCTACTGCAACAATTGTCAAAGTCATCAGTAGCTCAGGACTATTTTCATCCTTCAGAAGTAGCTCTCCTTATACAAAAGGTTGGAGATACCTGGTTTACATCATATAAAAGTGTTTTATTTTGCACTGTGTGCACTCTATTGGGCTCAAAGCGCGGAGAACAAGTTCAGCACGGCATAAACAATCTAGCATTTCCCAGGGAGTAATCGTGTGGTCAGATGTATGTGAGAAGCAACATTTTCAGATTTCAATTGTTACTAGTTTGTGCTAAAATTACACAGTAAGGTGTTTCAGGTGAGTTGGGTCGATTCGGGGTTTTGAGTTTTACACACACCTGGGCCAGAGACCATTTTCATTATGCTGTTGCAGCTGGTTTTATTTATTTACTTATTTATTTTTGGAGAATACTATGAAGCCAACAGGTACTGGTTTACGTGCTCAAGACTTGGGAAATATTAAAATTTTATTTTTTACATCACACATGCATTTTCTCCATCGGGACAAATTACCCCACTTTACGTTGTGGTTTTAATCTTTTTATGATTCTAATAATGCTAGGTTTTAATAGAGGTTATGTTATGAAATGTTTGTGTATGGGAGACAGCGCTGAAAGGTAGAGGTGGCCCAAGTGAGACACGAGTACTGTTTGCTATTTGGCATTTTTAAAAATGCTGTAACATATTTTAAACACTGATAGTCTGTTTTAATTAATTGCGCCGAAATTACTCACTGTAACATTTATCCCCCGCACTGGTAGTGCACACATAGCCACACTGCGCCTCGCACAACGCATTACTCTTAAAGGAAAACCTTGCAGAACGGCGTAGGCATCGCGTTGACCGTTAGGCAGGGACCATAGAGTGCGGTAGAGAGGTAGAGTTACCCCTCTCTACCATAGAGTGCACTCAGAGGAACGGAGGTCAGCGGTCACGTTGACTGGCCCCACACCCTTAAATGAAGGCCGGGCGCGCAGCGGAGACAACGCTGAAAGGTAGAGGTGGCCCGAGTGGGACACAGGTACTGTTTGCCATTTGGCATTTTTAAAAACGCTGTAACATATTTTAAACAATGATAGTCTGTTTTAATTAATTGCGCCGAAATTACTCACTGTAACATTTATCCCCCACACTGGTAATGCACACATAGCCGCACTGCACCTTGCACAATGCATTACTCTTAAAGGAAAACCTTGCAGAACAGCGTAGGCATCGCGTCGGCCGTTAGGCAGGGACCATAGAGTGCAGTAGAGAGGTAGAGTTACCCCTCTCTACCATAGAGTGCACTCAGAGGAACGGAGGTCAGCGGTCTAGTTGACTGGCCCCACACCCTTAAATGAAGGCCAGGCAGTGGGCGCGCAGCGGAGACAGCGCTGAAAGGTAGAGGTGGCCCGAGTGGGACATGAGTACTGTTTGCTATTTGGCATTTTTAAAAACGCTGTCACGTATTTTAAACACTGATAGTCTGTTTTAATTAATTACGCCGAAATTAGTCACTGTAACAATTATCCCCCGCACTGGTAGTGCACACATAGCCTCACTGCGCCTCGCACAACGCATTACTCTTAAAGGAAAACCTTTCAGAATGGCGTAGGCATCGCGTCGGCCGTTAGGCAAGGACCATACAGTGCGGTAGAGGGGTAGAGTTACCCCTCTCTACCATAGAGTACGCTTGGAGGAACGGAGGTCAGCGGTCTAGTTGACTGGCCCCAAACCCTTAAATGAAGGCCGGGCAGCGGGCACACAGCAGAAGCGCACAGTGGGCGTGCCAAAGGCAAGCCCGTCTGTGCCCGTCCATGCCCGACTGGGCCCAGGGGCTAGGAACCCTGCCCAAATCACAAGGATCACTTACTCCAGTATGGAATTATATAGCCTTAACACCCCCCGTAAAGAAGGCTGCGACAAGGGTTGGGAACTCGGGGGCGAGCTAACACTAGACAAGACCTGCCAATCTTGTAACCTGGAGATAAAAGAGCCGTCCGAGCCAGGGACGACCAAGCCCAAGGGGCAAAAGGAGCCACAGGCATAGAGGCTAGGTTTGATCATTTGCCGTTCACTGCCCAAACACAAAACAGAAACTCGATTGCTGTTAGAGGTCGCTATTTTAGATGTCCTATTTATCACACAAAACTGGCTCACGGAATGCTCCTCACCTGACATAGTAATGGCCCTGCCTTTAGGATACCAAATATACAGATTGGACCGGATAGGGCAGGTGGGGGGTGGACTAGCCATTTTGATAAAAAATGAGTTCAATTGTACCATCGATGCCCTCCCCATCAAAGGGTGCGAATGCCTCCAATTTTCTATTTCCTTATCACCTACATTTACTTTCTCGGGGCTCTTAATTTACAGACCACCGGGCCCCTATGGAGAGTTTCTAGACAACCTACCCGATTCTCTTGACAGCATATTGGTAAAGAAAAACTACATCACCATAGTAGGAGACCTAAACTTACACGTTGAGGACCAGAATCTCCCCAGCGTCAAAAGGTTATTGCTAGACCTCGAGGGCCTACAACTTTCCCAGTTGGTAACGTCGGCCACACATACCAAGGGCCATATACTGGATCTAGTTATTTCCAATGACCCGAACATTAAAGTCATGCCATCGATACCAGTGCCCTGGTCAGATCTTCACTTTATTCCTTTTAATTTAGAAAATAGAGGAAGAGAGCAGGTCAAGGCCTCCCCTGCGGTAGAGACAATGAAAAGATGCTGGGCCAAGCTTAACGCAGAGGCCTGGGGGAACGCCCTAGCGGACATGACCACACTGAACACCAAAATGCAGGAAACAGTGGAGGAAGCATACTTAAGCTGGGAAACCTGGATCACCCAATCATTGGACAAATTAGCCTCCAAAACCATTTCCAAACCAAAAGCCAGACCCAAACGAGGAGATGGTTCAACCCCCGACTACTCTCTTTAAAGAAAAACTGCAAAAAAATCGAAAGGGACTGGAGGAAAAACTATGATCCACAACTTAAAACTAAGTACAAGTCGGCCATTAGACTATATCATAACAGCATCAAAGAAACACAGGCCAAATTCTTCGAGGATAAAATCAGCCAGGAACAGAATTCCTCGAAGGAACTGTTTGCGGTAGTTAAGGCCCTAACCTCCCCAGCCCATGACCTTCACCCAACTGAGACCTCGGAGGAGAGGTGCAATGACTTAGCCACCTACTTCCTCACCAAAGTTACGGACATCTACAGCTCTTTTAGGACTGGGGGAGAAACAACCACAATGCAGGAAGGGGATCAGTCGGAAATCACCCCCCCCAATAACCATCACTAATCTTCCTTTAGTGCATGCAGAGGATGTGGAACTTCTGATGGGCAACGTGAGGTCGGGCTCGCCACTAGACCCAGCCCCCGCACATTCTCAAAAAAGTCACACCTACCCTCCTCCCTACTCTAGTCAAGATCAGGAACCAGTCTCTTGAGCTGGACGTAGTTCCAGTGGCATGGAAGCATGCCATAATTAGACCTCTGCTTAAAAAACCCAATGCAGACCCAGCGAAATTAGGGAACTACCGCCCCATCTCGATGCTGCCATTCATCGGTAAGCTACTAGATAAACATGTAAACATATCATTGGCAGAGTTCCTGGAAACAAACCACTGTCTCCACTCCACTCAGATGGGATTTCGTGCACAGCACTGAATCTGCTCTTCGAACGGTAGTAGAGGAACTTAAAATGTCGTTAGACCGGGGAAGCTCAGCAGCGTTGCTACTCCTGGACCTGAGTGCTGCCTTCGACATGGTGGACCACCACATTCTGCGAAGCAGACTCTCGGCCTTCGGAGTCCAAGGCACCATGCTACAGTGGCTGGCCTTGTTCTTGGAGGACAGAATGTCCAAGTTATGGAAAGCAACATCTTCTCCAATTCGATGCCCCTAACCTGCGGGGTGCCGCAGGGCTCCTGGCTGAGTCCCACATTGTTCAACGTTTATATGGAGCCATTATCACGAATTGCCCAAGAATTCGACATCTCCATGACATCCTACGCTGGCGATACGCAGCTGGTGATTTCCTTAGACCCTAGAACCAACAGGGATTCCGACAGGTTATCTCCCTGTATAGAGAAAGTTATGGAATGGATGACTAACAGCTGCTTAAAACTAAACGGGGACAAAACGGAGCTTATGGTCCTCGGGAATAAGGCAATTCCTAGGCCGTCAATAAGTTGGCCCAACTGCCTGGGCAGCCCACCTACGCCGAAAGACTCCATCAAAAACCTGGGCTTCTGGCTCGAAAAGGATCTATCAATGATGACTCAAGCCAAGAAAGTAGTAAGCACCTGTTTTGGACCACTCAGAGCACTCCGGAAAATACTGGATCGGATTCCCATACAGCTCAGAAAGACTTTAGTCCACTCCATGGTCACGTCACATCTGGACTACGGAAACTCACTGTTCCTAGGGGCGCCAAAATACGTGATCAACAGACTGCAGGTGGTCCAGAATGCGGCAGCAAGGCTGCTGTGTAAGGCCCCAGCTCGGGAGTCAGCTAGAAAGCACCTCAAAACACTTCCTTGGCTCCCGGCGGAGGCCAGAATCAAATTCAAGGTACTGGTTATAACACATAGAGCTTTACACAACCTGGGCCCAAGAAAAATCAGAAACCTGGTGACCCCATACGTCCCAAATAGGAGCCTGAGATCTAGCTCCGAACGACTCATAAAACCAACAGGTATCAGGAAAGCCCGGTAGGGAGGCAGATCCTTCTCCCACCTAGCACCTAAACTGTGGAACTCTTTACCATGTGAATCGCGAATCATGAATAAAGGAATAGAATTCCGGAAGTCAATAAAAACGTGGCTGTTCAAGCAGTACCTCTAACAACCGTACAGCCTCAACTAGCATCCTGTCTCTCAGCGCTGGGAAGCCCTAGGGCAGCCATGTGCTCCACAAATCTCAAATAATAATAAATAATAATAATATATTTAATTAAGGAAAATATCTGCCATCATGCTCATGTTTCTGTGGTACTAGCTCTGAATCCGTGGTCTATGGTGCAAACTAGCAAAACCAACAGTTTTTTTATTTCTTTTTTATTATTCAGTAAAATCTAATTGTAGAGTCACACATCCTAATCTGACCAATCTGTAGATCTTAGAAAAATCGGTCTTTATGAACCGGTTACCCAGCTCTCGAGTCGGCAGCTCTGGCCACTGCGCCAAATCCTCTCCACTCTCATGATACTTGTAAGGGAGCTCTTTCCTTGATAGAAACAGCTTATTATTCATTACATAGGTGAAACCGATGCATTACCAGTGCTTGTTTAAGTAGTAATTGCGTTTACAGAGTGGTGGAGAAAGGGAGCAGGGCATCTGACTAGCTCTCAGGAATCCCGCTGTTTAGGATTACAGGAGGTACTAGGAGCGCTTCTTGGCCCCCAAGGTCCCTCACGAGTAAAGTGGACTTCATCCCCCAACCAGTATTGCGCCAGGAGCCGCGTTTGTAGAGTGGTGGAGAAAGGGGGCATGGCCTCCGAAGACCTCTTAGCAATCCTGCTGTCTGGGACTTACTGGAGATAACAGGAAGGGATTGGCCCCCAAGGACGTCCTTGGGGGCCAACTACCCCTCCTGTTAACTCCTATAAGTCCAACACAGCAGGATTGCCAAGACCTGGTAGGAGGCCATGCCCCTATTCTCCACCACTCTGCAAATGCGCCACCTGGCGCATTACTAGTAGGGGAATGAAATCCCCTTGGCTATTGAGGGTCCCTGGGAGCCAACTACCCCTCCTGTTACCTCCAGAAAGTCCCACATAGTGGGTTTGCTGGAGGTTTTTGGTGGCCATGTCCCCTTTCTGGACCACTCTGCAAACGTACCTCCTGGCACACTACTAGTTGGGGGATGAATTCCCTTTGGCTCTTGAGAGTCCTTGGGGGCCAACTAGCCCTCCTGTTACCTCCAGTAAGACCCACACACGCCCCCTTTCTCCACCACTCTGCAAACATGCCTCCTGGCTTTCCAGATCAGGCTTTCAGTTATTTGGTGTAAATCTGTTCAGTAGCTTTCAAGAAATTAAAGGAAAGCCAAATTTGTATATCTAGGGTTGCGAAGCCTTCTCAAATAATGACGTTCTCATGCAGAGATTTGCAGAGCTCTAATTGGCTGCCAACACTTTAAACAGGAATGGTTGGCAGCCATCGTAGGATTTGTCTTCAGCCAAGTCCCACAAAAAATGCAAAAAAGGAAAAGGGGGCAGGGTACGAATACAGTAACGCCCTAGCCTTGGTCCTGGGGTCCCAGAGCAACCCCAGAAGGGCAAAAAAGCATTTTGTTTTTTAAATTCACAGTGAAATTCACAAACACAAATACCGCTGTCAGTTAAAAAAAAAAAAAAAAAGCAAGGTCTCCCGCACTTGTTTTTAATATCGCCCCAGGTGGGCCAGGTCCCAGGGTTATGCGTAGTTTATAAAAAAAATGGAGGGGACACACGGGGCCCCCCTCCAATGACTTTTTTATGCCTGGGGACCACCACATCCCAGGGGCTCACATAAATTATAATTGGTGGGCCTCGTGGACCCCCCAGGGCCCCAAGGACCACCACCTCTTCTGGCTATAAATAAAAAAATAGACAGGGGGGTGCGCAGACCCCCCCAGGGATCACCACCTTCCCTGTGCTATAATAAAAAAAAATAGGGTGGCCACCCGGACCTCCCACTGGGCCCCAGAGACCACCACCTTCCCGGGGCCAATTGTATTTTTGAAAAAGAGGGAGGGGGCGTGCGGCGCCCCTTCCAGGCCATATACGGCCAGAGGACCACCACCTCCCCGGCGCAGGCTCTACAATAACAAAGGAGGAGGGCCGCGTGGACCCCCGCCTGGAACCATATATGGCCCTGGGAACTGCCAGGGCCGGCTCCTGCTAAATCCTGAGGTGCCCACCCTCAGGAGATAGCTGTCTGCTTTTGCTTGGCGGGAGCTGACAGCCCCGCTAAGAAAAAGCAAACACTCTACTTCCAACAAGTGGGAGCTGTCAAAGCTTGCTGTAAGTGGCGTTTTCCTCTATTTCCCTGCCTGCAGATATGCAGCAGGGAAAGAGGTTAAACTATTACTCTCACACACAGGGAGCTGCATTTCCATCAGCTCCCTGTGTGCGACATCAGTGCCGGCTCCCACAGGAGGCAGGGAGCCGGCAGGGACCGCGGGGGCCTTGAGACTCTCCCCGTGGCCCCATAGCACACTGGGTCCCATGGGTGGGCTTCAGGATACCCAGGAAGATGTGGCCTGGCCCCTGGGGATGGGGTCCCCTAGACTGAAATTGGCCTAGGGAGGGGGGAAGCACAGCCCCCTTACCCCAGTAAATTTGGCCGGGCCCTGGTTGATGGGTTCCCCAGGGCCAAAATTGGCCTGGGGAGGGGGCCGTGCAGCCCCCCTCCCCGTTTTGATCAGTAGTATGCAAAGGGTTTCTCACCTTTTCCCACTTTGATGGAGAGCGTAACAATATGTCAGAAACCTCTTTCCTCAGAGATCAGAACTCCGCAGAAACCAGGTGAAGCAATAAGGGGTCCACCTCCTTACATACCCAACTCTGAATAGAAACACAGAGTGTTAGGGCGATCAGGTGAGGGAAAGGATAGGAAGGGAACAGCGGGGGAAAGGAACCTGTAAAACAAAGGACAACACCATGAATAAACGAACACAAGAAAACTATGTTGTGGTCTCGCTAGTCACTCCTATATACCTTGATCGTCTAACAGAAATCCCTCTCAGTCTTCATGCAACTGGGAATCTCTCTCCTGTCATGAATAGACATCTACAAGGCATAATGCAACATATTAGTTCACGTCTAAAGGCAACATCTCACTAGATACAGCACTGCAGGCAGACCACATACATACCGGTTCCTATAATACCATAGAAAAATAAGAATACGTCCAATACAAAAAAGGAACAAAAATGCTGGGAGTTACACAGTGTCTTAATCCACAGAGATAGAAGAAAAAATGTTTATGGTTTTCCTCAAAAGTTCTGTTCCCAAGAACCAAGAAATAAACTATCCAAAGAAAAACTGTTGGCTTCTTTTGTTACTTCCACAAAAAAACCAGTCCAGTAAATGCTATTCCCCAAAATAGTACAGTGTATGATGTCCTGACTTGATGAGCCCAGACCCAGACGAAGGAAAAGGAAAACACAAAGAAAGCACTAACTCGTGCAACAGAGAAACGGTAATGCGTGGTTAATCAATCACCACTGCATTCCGCTCTGAAATGTCTTTTAGCAGAGTTTATCGATGCCAAGATGCCCGAAAGAGAAGTGGCGTGACAGCGGGAAATCCTTCACTGCTGTACACCCAACGAAGTCACTGTCCGGAATCAAGTAAATGTGCAAGAACCGGATTCCCGATTCTTACTCACCCGGGATGTGTTCTTTTCAGGCTTTTCACAAAGAAGTTCAGGAAAACGTGCTTCACTCAGCGCGGACTAAGAAGCAGGACACTGCGGCAATTCAGCAGCCGCTAGTTTCTCGCAGCCGCGAGAGAACGCCAGAACCGGAAACAGGAATTACGCACACCTGCGTGTGTGTGACAGCCCGTAATAAAGGCCACTCCTCCTTCTCTGGCCTCATGGGAGATGACGTCCTTATCCTCGGCGATAAGGCAGGCGCTACCCGACTGAGATCCTGACACAATAGGCACCCAAACACATTTCCAGCTGATTTTGGTGACATGTTATTGATGCAGAGGAATACGAGGACATCTCCACCAAATAAAGAAGCACTTACATCATTTAGTTAAGAGGAAGTACCCCTGTTTGGTGGAGATTCACCTCTTTGTAGTCTCGTTGACTTCTCTCGACGAGGATTCACGCTATCACAAATTTATGGATGCAGACGCTCGAGGAATAATCATATTGCCAAAATTACATGCACACGAGGTCACTGGAGACATTACCTTGATGTCCTTTATGGAGCTGTAGTGCAGAATATGCACAAGACATTTACCCCTTGAGGTAGCACTTACTAATTAACCAGATGAAACTACTATAGTTGAGTAGAAGTTTTCGGCAAAACTGGGGATTCTTCTTGGAAAAAAAGAGGTTGCGTTCAGGCACAGGTGCCATTTCACAGAATTTAAACCTCAACGGGAAGCACTTACAATTATAAACATAGCAGGTGCCTCAGTAGAAGCTCCACTTCAGTAAAGCACTAATGATCCTAACTTCTTGGCTTGGCGAAAGCAAAGCAAGTGTGTTTCCTCTTGTATTTCATGTTGAAAAACAATCTGAAATCCTTAATGGAGGTGACTGCATCATTGATCTGTTGGATCGCAATCTGATCTGGGGTGTCTGTGTAGAGTGATTTCTTTCTCATTGTCTCCTGGTGAGAGCAGAGTCCATGATTTTCCCTTTTAAATACCCTCAGTATGCAAATGCCCATAATGAATAGCACCACTCACACACCTACTCACAGACCCACACAGGCACTCACAGAGCCACACAGGCATTTACACACCCACTCAGACACTCACACAGGCACTCACAGACCCACACAGGTACTCACACACACACTCACATACCCATATAGGTACTCACAGACCTACTCACAGACCTACACAGACACTCACACCCACACAGGTACTTACACACACACTCACAGACCCACACAGGCACTCACACACCTACTCACAGACCCACACAGGCATGCACAGACCCACTCACGGAACCACACAGGCCCTCATGCACCCACTCACAGACTTACACAGGCACTCACAGACCCACTCACAAACACACACAGGCACTCATATACTCACGCAAACACTCACACAGGTAATCACACACCCACTCACACACGCATGCAGACACTCACACACCCACTCACACAAACAAGGGCACTCACAGACCCACTCACAGACTGTTAGAAATTGGGTTTCTGGTTGGCTAGGGTATGCACCTAAGCCAGACAGAACTCACCATTCTAGTCAGAGTTAGGGACTTACACATCCAAGATAACCCCTGCTCACCCCCTCTGTAGCTTGGCAGAGCAGTCAGGCTTATCACAGAATGGGGGGGCGATAGCCCCAGGTGCATAGCATCCTTGCTCCACTCTACCTCCCACCAGTGCAGAGGGTCTACTCTGCCACTGGTCCCCCAGCCCAGGGTCTGCACCCTCAGGCTGGGCAATGGGTCACGGGAGAGGCTCTAATCCCCCTACCCCTCCTTCTGGGGTTCCTTACCCTCCTCCTAGGAGTTATACCCCCTGAACCCAGAACTCTCATGGTGCTGGTGTCAGCCATCCCACACAATTCTCCCACCAGTTCAGGGATTCCACCCTGCAACTGGTCTCCTAACTAAGGGACTACACCCTCAGGTTGAACCAGGGTCAGGGGCGAGTCCTCCCTCCCCTTGCACCCCCTTCCAGAGTTCTGCACCCTCCCACCTGGAGTGGTACCCCAAAAGACAACACAGTAGGGACACTGCTAGCAGTCACCCTCCCTCCAGGTCAGGGGTGACATCCTGAACCTGGCCTCCAAACCCAGGGACTACACTCTGCAACTGAGCATGTGCCTGGCAAGCCAGGACTTCCTGGGGTGTACACCTACCCCCCAAGGGTAACATCTTCCTCATGTGTCGCATGAACGTCAGCCTGGCACTGATCTCCTAACCTCTGCCAATCTGACAGTGCACGAAGACCCTCAGACCAGAATTGGTGTCCCCAGGGTCATTCCTGGGGGGCTATGACCTTAGAGCTTGCCCCTGACCCACTGGTTCTCCCACTGGGGACTGCTTCATCCTCTCACCTCTCCATCTGGGCTTCCACATACTCCACTCAGGAGTGGTGCTGCCAGACACTAAAACTGGTGCCCCCCAAGTTGTCTTGACACTATGGGATCCCCCTCAACGGATGGCCTTCCAGTACAGACTAGGCCCTTCTCCTGTGTTCACTCAGGGAACCAACCAGGCTCTGGGATTGGGCTTTGGGCAATCTGGGACTCAGCCCACCCCGCCCCACTCCTCAACTGAGAAGGGACATGGGACCCTCTACCCATCCTACTACACTGGGACCTATCTGGGCTACCATGAACCTTTCCTTTCACACCACCCTTGGTTGGGAAAAACCTGAGCCACTCCCTTTAGTATCACTCCCAAATGCCTCTCCTATCGAATCACCAACTCCCCGGGATCAGAACGATGCTCAAAAATGGTCTACCTCTCGATAGCTTCAAGTCTTCTTGCTATTATAGCACAGATCAGTGAAGTGATCAAGCGAGGGAGGAAAAGGGTGGGGACAGCAGGGAAGGAGACCTGAAATTACAGGAAACAGAAACAGAGAACCTATGAGTAGTTAGCTGTAACCGTCCTAGAATGCATTCATCATAGCTATATAGTTTATAACTACCTGTAAAGGAAAAGAAAAAATGACGGTTCAGATGAGCTCACAAGGAGTAACGTGTCCCTGTTGATCAATACAGTATTGTAACCAGGAACCTTTAAAGAGCCCACTTACGTTAACCCTATTGGAAGCACAAGAAAACATAACCAAGAGTTGTGAAATAAAATAATTCCATTGGTACAGCAAGAACTACTCCATTTAATACGTCTATTGGTTCTTTACCTAGCCGTGTAGAAAAGTGCCTCGCTTCACAGAGGTTGCAAGAGGCTGCGGAGAATCTCTCTTCCACAATCCCCTGTTAGAAGGTAAGTCCAAAGTATAGAAAAGAATCCCATTAAAGAAATGCCTAATGATTCTGATTGCGAACCCACATGAACTTGACCCTCTCTTTCTTCTCAGAGAGGAATACATAACCAAGACGATCAATTAAATCATGCCATGGTAAGTTATATCCCCCATAGAAACAGGATTGTCTTCTGTAAGTTCCGCCACAGAATAGGACAAGGACAACACAAAGGACGAACACACAAAAAGTTCTGATGCTAGGCACGTACTAGACGTATCTGCGCCTTGCGATACCAAAGTACTGTGTTAGCTTTTGTGTTTGCTGTGTTTTCAATTAATAATACAGCCCAACACTCCTCTCCGCATGAATCCACGTAACGTGAAATCGCCAACGGAGGGAGTAGGGAGCTTGCGTGGTTAAGTTGCTCGCCTCTCTTCCTGGCCAGGGAGACTCGCCAACAAAACAAGCATTCAGGAACCAGTCAAAATTAGTATACGAGAGCGCCGGTATCCCTAACACCTGCACAAGACTACAAATGTGTGTCTCACCAACAGGTAGGGACACCGCGCGTTAGCTGGGAGCAGAGACAAGAGATGACAGATATCGCTAACGTTCACCACCCCAGTGGAGGCGACTCCACGCTCCGGGTGAATTTAGCAACTGTAATGAATCCGACTTAGTAAACTGGCGGTGCAACTGCACCCTTACCGGACCCCAAAGATTCAGCCAGATGAGTCACCCTCAGCGTCCTTACTGTAACTCGGAATAATTGGCAGTGCTGCGGGGAAGCGGATGAGCTTTTGTCCATTTCTCCTCTCCCACTGACGGCAATGTGCCTTCGCCGAGGCTCATGGGATTTGTAGTTTGCCGAGCCTCGACGAACGTTTACTCCGGGGGAGAGTTCACCTTAATCAAGCGGGAAAAAACAAGGTAAGACAGGGTTCTAAAGCGGGGAATATGACATTTCCAGACCCTCTGGCACTCACCCAAAGGTCTGCCTCCTGTGCATGTTCCCTGGGGTCAAGGTGTTGACGTAGCCCTAGAAAACAACAACGGAACATGTGCTCTCTGACAATCAGATTGAACAGCCCTTCAAAATTGTTTGCTGTGCTACTCTTGACCCAACCCTCCAGTGCTTTGCAACAATCCTCCACAAACTCTCCACAAGACTGGTGAGACAGTTTCCTACTGCCCCTGAACCTCAACCTATACCTTTCAGGGGTGACACCCTCCTCATGGGAACTAGGTACCACGCTCTTGGTTCTGGGAGTGGAAGTTTCGACACTGGACACAACATTGCTGTCACCTCTGGACTCTGCCCTCATCACTGGTGAGCCCAGAACACTGAAATTACGTTCATGGGACAACCTTTCCTCCATAACTAGTTTCTCTCTGGCGAAGACCCTCTCAGTCTTCGCCATCCTCTCCTGAACTCAACATCAGCTTTTCTCTCCTTCACAGCCAGCTGCGCTAGCTCCTTGGCATGCTCCAATTTGAGCCTTTCCAATGCCAGCTGGTCCTCCCTTTCCTCCCGCTTGCCCACCATCTCCTCTGGGGACAGAGAATGGGAGGTGACATTACTCCTGGCACTAGAACCAGCAAGGGACTCCCTCTCCACGGGGTCCTCTCTACCTACTGGCATCCCTGCCCAGTAATTTTCTCCCTTCTGTTTAGACTCTTCAGGGTCACCGCCCTCCAGGGGTGTGCAATGGGATCCCTCCCACTCAGAGTCCTCCCTAAGCTCAGTGTCCTCCTCAGGGTCTCCCTCAGAACCACCACACCCCTGGATCTCTGTTGATGCTTCTTTGTGGAACTTTTCAGCATAGTACAGGGCCCCTCCCGCTCAGAGTCCACCCTAATCTCGGTGTCCTCCTCAGGGTCTGCCTCAGAACCACCACCCCCCTGGATCTGTGTTGACGCCTCTTCGTGGAACTTTTCATCATAGTACATGGCCCTATGATGGTTCTCACATTCCCATTTGTGCTCTTGCCACCTGAACATGACTTTTTAAAGGTCTAGCTGGGTGTCTACCCAACTCACTGCTATTTTCCTCTCCCCGCAGAACCCCTTTAACTCCTCTAGACTGTATTCCATCAGGTTGTGTATGCTAAAGGTAGATTCCATTTTGGACTAGTACTAACACACAAGTGCAACACAAGATTTCTAGACGTCAGAGCTGAAGCAGGAGTACACAATAAAAAATGACAAATGAGAGAATTGGGAGAAATACAAAACATGTGATGGTCTAAGTGCAGAGTTTGTAGTGCAACAATGAGTCACTGTGGTACTGCGCAGAAGCAAGTCCTATCCTCACCGCTGATCACCAATGTTAGATATGGGGTTTCTGGTTGGCTGGGTTATGCACATAAGCCAGGCAGAACCCACCACTCTAGTCAAGGTAAGGGAGTTACACACCCAAGATAACCCTTTCTCACCCCCTCGGTAGCTTGGCAGAGCAGTCGGGCTTATCCCAGAGACAATGTGTAAAGCGTTTGCGCAACACACACATACACCAGTGACACACTAGGCACACCACAAAAGAGACTTCACACAAGGTTATATAAAAATATCTCATATATTATATATAAAACACATAGACCACAATCACATAAATCCCTTTACCAACTAGGCAATTGTCATGACATTACATAGATCATAAATCACTTTGCCAACCAGGCAATTGTCATAACATCACAGTTAGTGCATAAAGTAAATACTTATAAGTTGCACACATCATCAAAATGCCATCACTGTACATAATATGCAGATCCTGAAATGATACTCATTATCCTGTCATTACAAGGTCTAAACACAACATAAATCATATCAGGGTATAAATTCCAAGGTAGGTCATATATAAATCATGGCACTGGGCATACTATGACAGTCCTGGAAATGTGAGGAAACGCAACCTACATCACAACATCAGGGCATAAGTACGAAGCAGTTAGGTTAGAGGCAAACGCGTAACATCAAAAGGTCACCTAAAGAACCTCAGAGTAAACACTTCAGTCATGAAATGGGAGTTCAGAAACACAGGCAACACACAAGTCACCATAACATCACCATATGCATAGTTCATCCATGAACCTCCTTATCAGGCACTAGGGTACCTCACTCCTGTGCTCCTATTTCCTACTATGCGGTTAGCTTAGGTTTCTTAAAGTAGAGTGCAGGAAACCACATGAAACCCCCAGCTTCCTCCGGGGGAACTACACCACAAACTATTCCCCTAAGCTGCTCAGGACCTTGGACCCCGAAACACCTGCTTTCCAAATAGCAGGGCTCGGGTCCGTACGCAGGCCTAGGTTTGTGGAATGTGTTCCTGCCGAACTGGTAGGCCGCAGGTGTACCTGCGTGCATACTTTGTCAAATACAGTAAATTAAAAATGAAAGCCTCACCATCGGCGTATCAGTAGCCCGAAGCCTTCACTACCCCTGCACTCTGCTACAGGGAATGCGGTAATGGTTCTGGCGACAGGATTGGGACCTCCGTGATATGAAAATCAAAGCCCCTCAGGTATGTCTCAAACCTGGGGGGGAGCACACACCCATTGCCTACTTTGTCGGGATGACTTTGCTGGGTCTGCTACACCAACCAGGGCACGGCAACTATAACAACGACAAGGCGGCCGCCTCCGGTCAGTACCTCCTGGCAAGAGGATTTTATGAGGGAGCCCGGCGGGTACACTGCTTGTACCATTTAGGTGCCGGCTCCCCTGATCACAATGGCATCTCTGGTCCCTCGTTCGGAGAGGCAGCCAGCTGTTACAGGGGCTTCAGGGCAGTTTATGCAGCCAGGGACACCCGCACTGAGCTGACAGCGGTGTCTTCTTCTTGGCCGGCCTGGCCTTGCGGAAAGCAGGGAGGCGGACATCAGACCGGTGCAGGGTCACGTGACATGGGTGGCCCACTCCATCCTTCTGCCTCCCAGGATCCCAGGATCTCTTTGGCAATGCAGGGGAAGCTTTGATGATGTGTAGAGTGGCAGCCCGGGACAGAATCATGGCGTCAATATTTCCCAAGGCTCCTTGACAATGCGTTGTTTCCGCCTAGGCTGCTCACGGCGCAGTAGCGCCTCGGGCACAATTAGCAGGTAATCTGTCAGCTGCGCAGCTCACGGCATGAATGCTGAGAAAAATGGGAGTGCTGTCTGCACCAAAAGCACTCCTCTGGGGAATCCCCAACCCCATGCCTATGCCTTAAGCAAGAAAAGTAACTTGCTCCACACACGCTCCTTGTCACAGGAGCGGAGCGCTCAGCAAGCGCTTTCTGCCAGTCGTGAGCAGCGCTATGGTTGCAGGGGCAGCAACCAGCACTCACCACATGCTGGGCCTCATGAGAGAATACTGGTAGGGCAAACACAAGGCAGGCAGCAATAGACAAAGATACCAGCACCCTAGAGGCAATTAAGGGTGGTGCCTTCTGGCAGTCCAGCAGCGCCTACGTAGCCCAGAGTCAAGGAGCAGGCTAACAGCAGGGCAATACTCAGCAAAGCAATCCAGTGAGTCCCTATGCAGCTCAGCAGTCCTTCTGGCAGAGGTCTAGTCTGTAGAGCCAACAGCATCTCGTTACAAGTCCCACGCAGTGTCTAAAATCATGAGATCACAGCCCCTGTACTTATACCCACAAAGTCTTTGTTCTGGGGGCACTTCAAACAATTTTAAAAGTGCACAAAACCTCCATTCAATCCCCAGCCCTAGCTCCAGACACACGACAGTGGGGGCGGAGACAGTATTGTGAAAGGCCGGCACAGCCTTATTCAGGTGCTAGCGAAACTCCTCCCACCACTCTAAATGCAGCCCAGGTCTATTCAGCCTAACGATGAGCCATCCAGGCAAGGCAGGGCACACCTCAACCCCCTCCTTGTGACTGTCTAGAGTGAATGCACATGCCCAGCTTCTGTCAGTCTAAACCAGACGTTGAATACACAACCAGGCAGGGCACAAAGAGTCATAAGCACACAGAAATGCCCTCTTCTAAAAGTGGCATTCTAAAATAGTAATAACAAATCTGCTTTCACCACTAGGCAGGATTTATTACCACTATTGCAAACACACCAAACATGGCCACGCTGACCCTTTCATATCAGAAATTACCCCTTAAGCACATATCAGGGAATTCCCAATGCAAACCTATGAGAGGGGCAGCCTACAGCAGTGAGAAACCAAATAGGATGTTTGTCTCTACCAGGACATGCCACACAACAAAGCATATGTCTTACCTTTTACCTACACAGCACCCTGCCCATAGGGCTACCTAGGGCCTACCTTAGGGGTGACCTATATGTAGTAAAAGGGAAGTGTCTGACTTAGCAAACACTTTAAACGCCACGTCACTGTGGCAGTAAACTGCGCATGCATGTCCTGCAGCGGCAGAGGCCTGAGACAGGTTTGAAAGGCTACTTCTGTGGGGGCTGCAAGAAGTGCTGCAGGCCCACTAGTAGCATTTAATTTACAGGCACTGGGTATATAGGGTACCACTGTACTAGGGACTTACAGGTAAATTAAATATGCCAAACAGGTGTAGGCCAATCTTACCAGTTTTACAGGAGAGAGCACACACACTTTACCACTGATCAACAGTAGTAAAGTGCCCAGAGTCATAAAACCCACAAAAACAGGTCAGAAACAATACAGGAGAAAGGCAAGATGTTCTGGGATAACCCTGCAAAAAGGGCCAGGTCCAACACAGACCCACACAGCCACTCACACACCCACTCTTAAAGGTGACAGCTTACATTTAGGATTACAAATTTCAAAAACCGTAGAAATTCACTGAAAAAACTAGAGGTTAGAGGGTCATTATGGTTAGGAAGTAGAATTTAAAAAAACATAGAAATTCACTGAAAAAAACAAAGGTTACAGGCTAGGCTCAGATTTCACTCATACAAAACCAGAGAAATTCAGCAGTTATAGTTACCTGAACTAACTATAACTTACCCCCGCAAAGGCACTGCTTATGACCTCACATATTACATCACTCAGGGCATGGTCAGTGACATCACTGATGACATCTCAAATACATCACTGATGACATCCACAGAACCACTCACACACCCATTCACACCTCTATACAACCTCTCATACACCCACTCACATACCCACACAACCACTCACATACCCATCCACAAACATATACAAGTACTCACACAGCCACTCACTCATCCATAGAGCCACTCACACACCCACTCACTCACCCATACAGCTACTCATACAACCAGTCACTCATCCTTACACCCACCCACTCACTCATACAGTCACTTACACACCGACTCATTGATCTATATAGCCACTCACACAAGTATTTACTCACCTACACAGGTATTCACACACACACTCACTTACGCATACAGCCACTAACTCACCCACTCACTCACCAATACAGGCAGACAACCACTCACCCATATAGCTACTCATACTCCCAGTCACTCACCTGTACACCCACTCACACTGCCATACCCTCACCCATACAGCTACTCACACACCCACTTATTCACCCATACAGTCTCTCAACACAACCACTCACTCACCCAAACTAGCACTCACACACTCAATCACACACCCACACAACCGCCTACATACCCATTCATACATCCATACAAGCACTCCCATATCCTCTCACGCCCCCATAGAGCCATTCACACCAACACTCACTCTCCAATAAACCCCCTCACACACCAACTCACTTAACCAAACACCCACTCAAACAGCCACTCACTCACCTATACAGCCATTCAGATACCCACTCACTCACCCACCCAGTCACTCACACACCCACTCACATACAGATACACACAGGAACACAGTCACTCACATAATATATGTTAGAAATAGTATCACTCATTAGAAGTAGACCTAGAATACTAATGTAACTTGTAGCTTAGTTTATATGTTTAACACTCCTTACACTCACTAGATGATGTCAAGAGGTGCATTTGCAGAGTGGTGAAGATAGGGGGCGTGGCCTCTGACTACCTCTCAGCCATCCCGCTGTGTGAGACATACTGGAAGTAACAGGAGGGGTTGTTGGCCCCCCGGGACCCACACCAGCCAAAGGAACTTCATCCACCAACATGTTGTGCACCAGGAGGCCCCTTTGCAGTGTGATTTAGAAAAGTGGGGGGAACTCTGGCATCTTCCCCTTGGCCGGCCTTTTATTATTTGTTTTCATTTATTAGCTGAGGGGGACCCCATCCCTTGGGGCCCGCTCTATTTGTAATAGGGGAGGAGGGCCATACAGCCCCACTCCCCAGGCTGATTTTGGCCCCAGGGACCCCATCCGCCATGGCCCGACCATGAGCCCTAGGGCACTCAATTTGCATTGTGACCACGGGGGGAGACTGAAGTCCCCCACGGTCCCTGCCGGCTTCCTGTCTCCTGCGGGACCCGGCATTGCTCTCAGATGTAGGAAACCCGCTTAACATGCATTTCCCTGTTTCGGAAAGCAATTCTGCTCTGCTTTCAGCAAGCCAGAGCATTTTGTCAGCACTCGCTTGAAGCGGAGCATTTGCTGTGACTTGGTGGGAGCGATAAAGCTCCTGCCAAGCCACAGCAAACATCTATGTAACTGGGTGGGCACCCCGGGACAAAGCAGGAGCTGGCCCTGGGGTGGGCCCTCCCCTAGGGCAATATATGGCTCCAGGAGGGGGTCATGGTGCCTCCTCCTTTGTTGTATGTTGTAGGGCCTGCAACTGGGAGGTAGAAATCCCTAAAGGCAAAGAAAGGCCCGGGAGGGGGGCCGCATAGCCCCCGCTTCCATTTTCACCATATGTAATTTGTCCCCAGGGAGGTGGTGGTCCCCAGGGCTGAGGGTGTCTGTGAGGCCCCCCTGATTTACTTTTTGAATGCGGCCCCGGGGAGGTGGTGTTCCCTGGGGGGGTGAGAAGCGCCCCGTTTAACAAGGCATAAGCCCTGGGGAGGTGGTAGCCCTGGGGAATTTGTAAGCCTGAGGAGGGGGTCCCATGCACCCCCCTCCTTTTTTCCCGCATGCCCCCAGGACCTGGCTCACCCGGGGGACTATTAATATAGAAGCACAGGAAACCGCATTTCTTTTTTTTTTTGTGGCAGCCGCGGTTCCAACGAGGCTTCCGCCAAAATAAAAAAGCTTTTTTGGCCCTACCGGGTCATTGTGGGACTACCCCTCTCCCAAGATGCCTAGAGGGTCAGGGTATTCCTACCCTGCCCCTTCCCTCTTTTTTTAATGTTTTTATCTGGGACTCGGCTCAAGCTGAGTCCTAAGATGGCTGCCAAGACTTCCTGGTTTGCAGTGTTGGCAGCCAATCAGATCTCAGCACCAGATCGGGAGGGGTCGCAGATCCTTCACTTCCCTATATATACAAATTTGGATTTCGGTTAATAAATCTAAAACTACTGAGCGGATTTAAACCAAATCACAAAAAGTCACTTCCTTGGACCGATATCTACCTTTCTGCCAAAGTTGGTGTAAATCCGTTCAGCAGTTCAGGCTGGAGCCGTGTCTAAAGTTTCTATGGGAATTAACATGGGCAAAACGCGTTTTGGGACCCCCCTTTTTCTCGACCCCCATTCAATGGGTCACCACGAAACTTTAAAGACAGCAGCTGAAGTCAGCGTCATACTAGTTTAAAATTTTCGAGATGATTCATCAAACAACGTCATAGTTAATGCCAAATGAATAAACGCTCTTCCTATGGAAACCTCATCCTAACTATAACTACCTACATATATATATACTTGCTTTTTCGTTTCATGTAAACATAGACACATAATCTATGATACAAACTTGAAGGTGTACAATCATAGTACCATCAATTTTAAATTGCTGTATGATGCAGGTTACTGTTCTATAGATTATGTTGTCTATGTTTATATGAAATGAAAGAGCACACATAATTTACTGTCTTTTTAATAGAGATTGGTGGATTCAAACACACAGGAATGTATGGGGATAATTCAGAACTGTTTAACACTGTTTAACACTGTATGACTTTTGTTAAAAATGATTTTAATGAGGAAACTACAATTCTTAGAATGCCCCAATATAGGCAAGATGGGTGTATCCTATCTAAGTAGTAACTAATGACAGACTCACCAACCATGAAAAAGACAGAGTAGGTTGAAACGCTTCGGTTTGCTGCTTGTGTCTGTAATAAATCTTTAAAGCGGACTTCGAGTGCAGTGATTTTCTTTTGAAGAAGATATATATATATAAACATATATATATATTCACTGAAAAAAAAGATTAAAGTAACGTTATAGTTAGATGAATTTGTTAATGACAACATTAATGTTTTGAACTCAAAAACACAGAATTCCACCAGTTATAGTTAGCAGCACTAACTATACCTTGCGGCCCTGCCATGCACTGCTTATGACCTCACACATGACTTCACTCATGGCATCAATTAAGACATCACTAATGAAATCTCAAATTACATCATTGTGAAGAGTGACTGTTCTCCTTGCTAACACCCCTCATTGATAATAGGTGTGCATACTAGGGTGTTGAAAGGGACTGTACCTTACTCACAACTGTTACACAGATGATGGGCATAAATACTACACTCGAAGAAACACCATCTCCAGTAATACTCCTTCCCACAGTAGCAAGTGTGCATACTACAGTGCATTTAAAGATCACCTACTCCTTTTACTTTTCACAATCCCAAGCAGGCCTCCGAGATCGTAACATTTCTAGAAAATAAGTATTAACTAATTATTTATCACAGTACTTATCTATTACACATTTCCTCTCAAAAACAAGGACCACAATATACATTCCTACTAATAGAATGTATTGAGAACTCATTTACCCCTTTTGACTATCCACGATCCTGTGAGAGTTCTGCGAGATCATAAAGTTTAGTTAAAAACAATATACATTGATTATCTTCACCATACTTATCCCTTAGACACCTGCTTTCTAAACCTAGGGGGGAGCATGCCTGTCTGCTGCCCTCTTATATAGCTTTTTTACTTCATTTCCACAACACCTCAAATTTTTTACCATAAACAGTAATGGCGGCAATTTCATTTCTAACATTCCAGCAGCCTGCCAGTCAGGGCGCTCGCTCTCATGGGACTCACGGGAGCCTCTCGCTCCCTCGAGAGTGTGAAGGCTCATGGGAAAAATGGCCTCTCAACTAATCACAGGGCTACATTTTTGATTTTGCGCTCCCGTGGGAGGCTTGTGGTACACTCACGAGCCAAACTGCCAAATTATGCAGTTATATTTCTCCTTAATTTCTCAAAAACTTCTGAACAGTTTTACACCAAATCACAAATCGCACAATCTGAGGACCAAGATATAGCTACCTGCAGAATTTGGTGTAATTCCTAACAGCAGTTTCTGCTATAGCCCTGCCTAAAGAAGTCTATGGAAAATGCACAGAGATTTTACATTTTCGAACCCTCCTTTTTATTCTGCCCCTGCTTGATGGATCACCCCAAAACTTTCCAGGAATGAGCTGAGGTGGATGAACTCTTTTTTGGGAGAGTTTCGTGAAGATTTGTCAAACAGGGTCAAAGTTATTGGCAACAAAAAAATGCTGTCTATGGAAATGAAGACGTAACTATAACTACCTAGTGGTGACCGCCACTAGGTAATGTGTATGTATATGTATATATATATATATATATATATATATATAATATATATCCAACATCAGAAATCGCTGATTTCCCCGCCTCTTGTGACGGTGAGCTCACGGTGGGATAGCGAACCCCAAATTACTCCAACACTCCCCTCCTCAAATATGGGAGTAACATGAAAGAAGAGATGGGCCGTGGCTAAATTCCTTTCAGCATGTTTTGTTTATTTAAGCAGCAAAAACGCCCGACACGTTTAGGAGCTCGTGGCTCCTTGGTCACCAAGGAGCCACAAGCACCGAACCACTTCAGGCAACCTCGATGACCACAACACCTCATCCCTCCTGAAGAACCTCGCCACCAGCGGACTCAAACAACTGGTAACAACGCCAAAACATTCAGCAGGACACATGCTCAACGCCATCTTCTCCGCAAGCAACAACATCTCCATCAGCCACACCTCCAAGCCACACAGGACTGACAACCACTGCGTTCACTTCTCCTTCCCCAAACCCACCATATACCACAACGCCCACCACGATCTTCGCAGAAGCTGGAACAAGGTCACCGAAGACCAGCTGACCACCTCCTTCAGTAAAACCCCACCACCAACATCCACAGATGCCAAAACCTCAGCACGCAACCTCCACCGCTGGATCTCCTACTGCGCCAATACACTGGCTCCTCTCAGGAATCCCTCAGGCAAGCAGCCCTCCAAGAAAACCAGCTGGTTCTCCCCTGCCCTCCAAGAGTCCAGGCGCACCTGCAGACGGCTTGAAAAAATATGTAGGAGCAGCAAGATCATAGCAGACCACGCAGCATTCAAATCCGTCGCCACCGCACACCACCATCTCATCAACAAAGAAAGCAGCAATGCAGGAATGCATCAACACCAACGCACACAACAGCAAAGAACTCTTCGCTGTGGTCAAAGAATTTGCCAAACCCAGCACAGAGACAGCAGACATTCCACCCTTTCAAGACCTCTGCAACAGCCTCGCCACCTTCTTCCACTGCAAGATCAAGAAGGAGAGGAGTTGGCCTAACGGCTAGGGCGGTTGACCTCGAATCTGAGGCACTGGGTTCGAGTCTCTGCAATGACGCTGAACATCCTGTGATTCTGGGCAAATCACTTAATCTCCCCATGCCTAACAAAAATGAATGTGTCCTCATGTAATGCAACTGGTGCTATGTAAAGCGTTCTGATACCCGATTCGGGTCAAGTTCGCTCTATATAAAACTCTATAAAAAAAAAAGATCTATGACAGCTTCGCAACCCAAGACCCACCCACCCCACCCGCAACCACCACACCCCACCCGCAACCACCACACCCCACCCGCAACCACCACACCCAATGGTTCCAGACCCCAGCAGACCTTGCCCAACTGGACCACCTTGAATCCTGACGACAAACTCAGGATCATGAAGAGCATCCACTCCAGAGCCCCTCGGATCCTAGCCCTCACCACATCTTCAGTAGAGCCAGTACCTCAATCGCACCCAAACTCTACCGCACCATCAACTGCTCCATTGAGTCCGCCACCTTCCTGGAAGACTGGAAGCATGCAGAGATGAACCCCCTGCTGAAGAAACCCTCTGCTGACCCGACGGAACTCAAGAACTACAGACCTATCTCTCTGTTACCCTTCCCAGCCAAAGTCATTAAGAAAGCTATCAACGCCCAACTCTCCAAGTTCATTGAAACGAACCACATCCTGAACCTCTCCCGATCATGCTTCAGAAGCAACCACAGCGCCGAGACCGCTCTGCTTGCCGCTACAAATGACATCCGCACCCTCCTGGACCAAGGCAAAACTTCTGCCCTCATCCTCCTGGACCTCTCAGCCGCCTTCGACATCGTCTCCCACCACGCCCTCTGCGCAAGACTCCACGACGTCGGCATCCGTGACAAAGCCCTAGAATGGATCCATTCCTTCCTCACCGGCAGAACACAGAAAGTCAGACTTCCACCGTTCAACTCAGAACCTCCAGAGATCAGCTGCGGAGTGCCTCAGGGATCCTCCCTGAGCCCCACCCTTTTCAACATCTACATGGCCCAGCTTGCAACCATCGTCAGAAGCCACGGACTCAACATCGTTTCCTACGCCGATGATACACAGCTGATTCTCTCCGTCACTGATGAACCCACGGCCACCAAGAGCAACTTCCACAACGTAATGAAGGCAGTCGCCCCCTGAATGAAGGACAGCTGCCTCAAGCTTAACTCAGTCAAGACTGAAGTCCTCATCCTGGGCTCCACCCCCCTAGCCTGGGACGACTCCTGGTGGCCTGCAGTGCTTGAAACCCCCCCACACCCACGGACCACGCATGAAACATCGGCATCATCCAGGACACCTCGCTCTCAATGAACTGCCAAATCAACACCGTTTCTTCCTCCTGCTTCCACAGGCTCCACCTGCTTCGTAAGATCTCCAAATGGATCCCCACTGTTTCTAGGAAAACAGTCACCATGTGCTTGTCAGCAGCAGACTCGACTACGGCAACACACTCAATACAGGCACCACCCAGAACCTCCAAAAGAAACTGCAGAACACCCAGAACGCCTCAGCCAGACTCATCATGAACTTCCCATGCTTCAACCACATCACTGGCCACCTGAGAGACCATCACTGGCTACCTATCAACAAAGGAATTACTTTCAAGCTCCTCACAGATGCCTACAAAGTCCTGCACAATGCCGGACCTGCACACCTCAACCACTGCCTCTCCTTCTACACTCCCATCAGACATCTCCGCTCCACCTAACTGACCCTGGCCACCATCCCACAGATCCGCAAGACCACAGCTGGAGAAAGATCCTTCTCCTACCTCACTACGAGGACCTGGCACTCCCTGCCTCTGCACCTCAGGCAATCACCATAGCTGCCGCAATTTAGGAATGACCTCAAGACCTGGCTCTTCGACTGAACTGCATATCCACCCCCCACTCAGCACCTTGAGATCCTCACAGGTGAGTAGTTGTGCTTTATAAGAATCCTGATTGATTGGTTATGTGTGTGCGTGTGTCTGTGTGTAGGTATGTGTGTATGAATGTACATATATATATATTAACTGAAAAAACCATAGGTTTCAGGAACGTTATAGTTAGTTGGACATTTCACTCGTACAAAACCATAGAAATTCCGGCGTTATAGTTAGTTGAGCTAACTATAACTCGCACCCCCGCAATGCACTGCTGATGACGTCACATATTACATCATTCATGACATGGTCAGTGACATCACTGATGACATCACTGATGACATCTCAAATGACATCACTGATGACATCACTGATGACATCATCCAGTGACTGTGTGTTTCTGTAAAGTTTAATTTTGTTTTATACATATGCCAAGCTGTATTGAGGAATGAGTGGGTGTATAAGTGTCTGTATGGAGGATTTAGTAGGTACTTGACTGACTGTATAAGTGAGTGATTAAATGTGTCTTACTGAATGCATGGGTTAGTGACTAAACTGTGTGAAAGTCTGTATCAGTCTGTCTGTTGTTGTGTAAGCTGCTGCATGGGTTGGTGAGTAGCTGCATGAGTGTCTATATGGGTTATTGATTGCTTGCCTGAGTATTTGTGTGGCTGCCTGAGTGTGTGTGTGGGTGGGTGGGAGGTGTGTGACTTTGTGCATAGATGTGTGAGTGGTTGATTCACTGGGTGTATGGGTTCAAGAGTGCATGTGGAAACAGCTGTATGGGTGGGTGAGTGTGTGTATGGGTGTGTTGGTGAGTGAATGGATGTCTCAGTGGTACATGTGCAAGTAACTACATATGTAAAAGGCAGTATATGTGAGTGATGGTGTATATAAATAACTATATGTGAGAGTCAGTAATTGTGAGAGTGGCTGCATGGATGAGTGTGTATTTGTATCAGTGATTCTATAAGAGAGTAATTATGTGTTAGTATCTGTATGAATAAGTGAGGTTGTGTCTGTATAACTGTATAGGTGAGTAAATGGAAGTATGATTGATTCTTTGCATGACTGACTAAGTGTGTGAGTAACTCTGGATATGTGGCAGTGTGTGAGTGTCTGTATAGGTGTATGAGTGCATATGATAGTGTTGTATTGATGAGTGACTGCATGTATGAGTGACTGTATGGGTGAATGAGTGGATGTGTGTGTAGAACTAGGAATCAGTCAGTGCGTATTTAGTAACTGGTATTGATGTGTCTATTTTTCGAAAATGGTAGTCTGTATTTTAGAGTGGGTGTATCAAAGGTTATATTCAGGTGTGAGGAGGTGCATCAGATTTTCACGTGGATGATGTCATCAGTGATGTCATCAGTGATGTCATTTGAGATGTCATCAGTGATGTCACTGACCATGTCATGAATGATGTAATATGTGACGTCATCAGCAGTGCATTGCGGGGCGCGAGTTATAGTTAGCTGAACTAACTATAACGCCGGAATTTCTATGGTTTTGTACGAATGAAATGTCCAACTAACTATAACGTTCCTGAAACCTATGGTTTTTCAGTTAATTTCTATGGTTTTTAAATGCTTATTTCTAACTATAACGTGCCTGAAACCTATGGTTTTTTCAGTGAATTTCTATGGTTTTTAAATGCTAATTTCTAACTATAACGTGCCTGAAACCTATGGTTTTTCCAGTGAATTTCAAAGGTTTTTAAATGAAAATTTGTAAGTCTAATGTACCTCAATCCTATGTTTTTTTATTTTATATATATATATATATATATATATATATATATATATTTTAAAAAATTGTGAATAATTTTTAGTTAGGAAAACTATATTCATTCTTTTTAAATATTATACTGAAGTCGCGCACCCTTCGCGCACCCTACACGATGGCTGGGCGCATTCAGGTAGCTATTTTGAAAAGTCGCGCTGGGGTCGCGACTTCGGCGTAATTTGTAAAGTATGAAATATCTTTAAATTAATTATAAATAAAAGTTTTCCTTTAAGTGTTTGTCTAAATGTATTAATAAAAGTATTTTTAAAGTATCATTTTCAATATAATTTAGACTAAAAATTATTCGATTATTATTGGATTCGGAGGTTAGGAGGGATGGCCATTTTGCTCGATCTGTTTTGCAAGATTTTTTGGCTTAGTTAGGTGGACACCCTCCTCCGCGTGAGGTACGGCTTGAGGATTCTATTCAAAAGGTGAGGAATCAACAGGCAGAAGTATCCATCAGAAGAGCAAGTTACTTACCTTCGATAACGCTTTTTATGGTGGATACAGTATCTGCCTGTGGATTCCTCAATGTCCCACCCGCCCCCCGTTGTCCACCTGTTTCTTTATGCCTTTATTGGTTATGCATTTGTATATATATATATATATATATATATATTTAGTATACTATGTATACATGTGAAAATGTGTCGGTCCACCTGTTTACCTCGGTGGCACGGAAAATATGGGTGGAACTGACGTCAGCACACCGACGAGGTCCTCTTATGGCTCCTATGACGTCATACGGTGTCGCGAGCGGAGCCGTGCTATTATGACATCGTCGTCGACGTGGGAGAGCTAGCAGGCGCGGCCCGTGGTAGGAGTGCCGGTCGGGCGGTGACGTGGGGAGGGGGAGGGGCAGGGTGGGGGGTAGTAAACTATGGATTAAGGCCGAATACAGGTAAGTGAACATTTAAATAAATAAAACGAATTTCGTGGCGCGCACTGCATCGCATTTGGCGATGCAGCGCTCATAGCGAAGTTCGTTTTATTTATTTAAATGTTCACTTACCTGTATTCGGCCTTAATCCGTAGTTTACTACCCCCACCCTGCCCCTCCCCCGCCCCACGTCACCACCCGACCGGCACTCCTACCACGGGCCGTGCCTGAGAGCTAGGAAAGAATTTCCGCGGAATGCTGGCGCAAGGGATATTCACCTAAGTGTTCAGGCTAGTCCTTTGGGAGCAACTGTTTATGTTTGCCACTCCAGAAACCGAAACCAGTGATCCGAGGGCAGAGGCCCTGCAGATGGCACACGAGGTGGGGAGCCCAGTCGTGTGCACCGGCGGGGCAGTGAAGTGACAAGCACCACTACCCACAGAAAAGGTAACGGGGGCACTGAATAACACAGGATCTTCTCTTTGTATCTGGCAGGAACAACAAGGTTAAAATGCCCTAGTTCCAAAATGTAGAATTAGTGCTACAACGGTCTTCAAGAGGACCTGCGATGCATGCCGCTTCTGCCTTCCACACTGGAGGCGGCACATGGGTCACACGGTAAGGTCATACTGCGGTGGGACGCACACTCGTTGACCTCTCATGGCACTGCTCCACACTTCGGGGACAACGCTTTCCATTAGCTGTGTTTTCTGATGACGTGTCGCGCCGGCCCCGTCCAACAGCAGAACCCCTTTAGATCCAAACAGACTCTTCCACTCTCTCACCGGAAGTGAAACCAGGCCACGCGGACACTTTCACAATACAACAGCCGGGAATGCACTTTTTGGTAAAAAAAACACATTCCTTCCTCCTAATTTATCAAATAAACGACTCACTGAAGAACAGGGGCCAGCTTCGATCGGTAAACAGCCGTTACAACTACTTTTTTACTTCGCGATACCATTACAATGCATGCATTACCATGCATGTGTTGTACATCAGCGAAGTCATTACTACGCATTTTTTAGAACGCATGGTCATTTACCACGCATGCCTTTACAACAAATTTTGTTGTAAAGGTATGTATGGTAAATGACCATGAGTTCTAAAAATGTAGACAATCCACGTCGTTGTAAGGAAACAGAGGCTGTTCCGTTTCCTCACAACGACGTGCACCGCCCTCAGAGACGACCTGAAGCAGGAACCACGAGGAGAGAGGAACCACGAGGAGTGAGAGGTAAGTGGGATTGGGCATGGGGTGGTGGTTACTTTTCTAGGGTTTAGGGTAGTGCAGTGGTGTTTGGGTAGTGTAGGGGGTCGTGCTGAGGATAGTGTTTTAGGGTTTAGGGTAGTGCAGTGGTGTTTGTGTAGTGTAGGGGGTCGTGCTGGGGGTAGTGTTTTAGGGTTTAGGGTAGTGCAGTGGTGTTTGTGTAGTGTAGGGGGTCGTGCTGGTGGTAGTGTTTTAGGGTTTAGGGTAATGCCGTGATGTTTGTGTAGTGTAGGGGGTCATGCTTGGGGTAGATTTAGGGTTTAGGGTAGTGCAGTGGTGTTTGTGTAGTGTAGGGGGTCGTGCTGGGGGTAGTGTTTTAGGGTTTAGGGCAGTGCAGTGGTGTTTGTTAAGTGTAGGGGGTCGTGCTGGGGGTAGTGTTTTAGGGTTTAGAGCAGTGCAGTGGTGTTTGGGTAGTGTAGGTGTCGTGCTGGGGGTGGTGTTTTAGGGTTTAGGGCAGTGCAGTGGTGTTTGTGTAGTGTAGGGGGTCATGCTGGGGGTAGTGCTTTAGGGTTTAGGGTAGTGCAGTGGTGTTTGGGTAGTGTAGGGGGTCATGCTGGGGTAGTGGTTTAGGGTTTAGGGTAGTGCAGTGGTGGTGTAGTGTAGGGGTCGTGCTGGGGGTAGTGTTTTAGGGTTTAGGGTAGTGCAGTGGTGTTTGGGTAGTGTAGGGGGTCGTGCTGAGGGTAGCTTTAGGGTTTAGGGTAGTGCAGTGGTGTTTGGGTAGTGTAGGGGTCATGCTGGGGTAGTGTTTTAGGGTTTAGGGTAGTGCAGTGGTGGTGTAGTGTAGGGGGTCGTGCTGGGGTTAGTGTTTTAGGGTTTAGGGTAGTGCAGTGGTGTTTGGGTAGTGTAGGGAGTCGTGCTGAGGGTAGATTTAGGGTTTAGGGTAGTGCAGTGGTGTTTGGGTAGTGTAGGGGGTCGTGCTGGGGGTAGATTTAGGGTTTAGGGTAGTGCAGTGGTGTTTGGGTAGTGTAGGGGGTCGTGCTGGGGGGTAGTGGTTTAGGGTTTAGGGTAGGGCAGTGGTGTTTGGGTAGTGTAGGGGGTACTGCTGGGGGTAGTGTTTTAGGGTTTAGGGTAGTGCAGTGGTGTTTCGGTAGTGTAGGGGGTACTGCTGGGGGTAGTGTTTTAGGGTTTAGGGTAGTGCAGTGGTGTTTGGGTAGTGTAGGGGGTCGTGCTGGGGTTAGTGTTTTAGGGTTTAGGGTAGTGCAGTGGTGTTTGTGTAGTGTAGGGGGTAGTGTTTTAGGGTTTAGGGTAGTGCAGTGGTGTTTGTGTAGTGAAGGGGGTCGTGCTGGGGGTAGTGTTTTAGGGTTTAGGGTAGTGCAGCGGTGTTTGTGTAGTGTAGGGGTCGTGTTTTAGCGTTTAGGGTAGTGCAGTGGTCTTTGGGTAGTGTAGGGGGTCGTGCGGGGGTCGTGTTTTAGGGTTTAGGGTAGTGCAGTGGTCTTTGGGTAGTGTAGGGGTCGTGCTGGGGGTAGTGTTTTAGGGTTTAGGGTAGTGCAGTGGTCTTTGGGTAGTGTAGGGGGTCGTGCGGGGGTAGTGTTTTAGGGTTTAGGGTAGTGCAGTGGTCTTTGGGTAGTGTAGGGGGTCGTGTGGGGGTAGTGTTTTAGGGTTTAGGGTAGTGCAGTGGTGTTTGGGTAGTCTAGGGGGTCGTGCTGGGGGGAGTGTTTTAGGGTTTAGGGTAGTGCAGTGGTGTTTGGGTAGTGTAGGGGGTCGTGCTGGGGGTAGTGTTTTAGGGTTTAGGGCAGTGCAGTGGTGTTTGGGTAGTGTAGGGGGTCGTGCTGTGGGGAGTGTTTTAGGGTTTAGGGCAGTGCAGTGGTGTTCGGGTAGTGTAGGGGGTCCTGCTGGGGGAGTGTTTTAGGGTTTAGGGCAGTGCAGTGGTGTTCGGGTAGTGTAGGGGGTCGTGCTGGGGGAGTGTTTTAGGGTTTAGGGCAGTGCAGTGGTGTTCGGGTAGTGTAGGGGGTCGTGCTGGGGGCAGTGTTTTAGGGTTTAGGGCAGTGCAGTGGTGTTCAGGTAGTGTAGGGGGTCATGCTGGGGGAGTGTTTTAGGGTTTAGGGCAGTGCAGTGGTGTTTGGGCAGTGTAGGGGGTCGTGCAGGGGGTGGTGTTTCAGGGTTTAGGGCAGTGCAGTGGTGTTCGGGCAGTGTAGGGGGTCGTGCTGGGGGTGGTGTTTCAGGGTTTAGGGCAGTGCAGTGGTGTTCGGGCAGTTTAGGGGGTCTTGCTGGGGCTGGTGTTTCAGGGTTTAGGGCAGTGCAGTGGTGTTCGGGCAGTGTAGGGGGTCGTGCTGGGGCTGGTGTTTCAGGGTTTAGGGCAGTGCAGTGGTGTTCGGGCAGTGTAGGGGGTCGTGCTGGGGCTGGTGTTTCAGGGTTTAGGGCAGTGCAGTGGTGTTCGGGCAATGTAGGGGGTCGTGCTGGGGCTGGTGTTTCAGGGTTTAGGGCAGTGCAGTGGTGTTCGGGCAGTGTAGGGGGTCGTGCTGGGGCTGGTGTTTCAGGGTTTTGGGCAGTGCATTGGTGTTCAGGCAGTGTAGGGGGTCGTGTTTCAGGGTTTTGGGAAGTGCAGTGATGTTAGGCAGTGTAGGGGGATGTGCTGGGGGTGGTGTTTCAGGGTTTAGGGCAGAGCAGTGGTGTTTGGGCAGTGTAGGGGGTCATGCTGGGGGTGGTGTTTCAGGGTTTAGGGCAGAGCAGTGGTGTTTGGGCAGAGTAGGGGTCAGGCTGGGGGTGGTGTTTAGGGTTTAGGGCAGTGCAGTGGTGTTTGGGCAGTGTAGGGGGTCGTGCTGGGGGTGGTGTTTCAGGGTTTAGGGCAGTGGTGTTCGGGCAGTGTAGGAGGTCATGCGGGGGTGGTGTTTCAGGGTTTAGGGCAGTGCAGTGGTGTTCAGGCAGTGTAGGGGGTCGTGCAGGGGGGTGGTGTTTCAGGGTTTAGGGCAGTGCAGTGGTCTTCGGGCAGTGTAGGGGGTCGTGCTGGGGGTGGTGTTTCAGGGTTTAGGGCAGTGCAGTGGTGTTCGGGCAGTGTAGGGGGTCATGCTGGGGCTGGTGTTTCAGGGTTTAGGGCAGTGCAGTGGTGTTCGGGAGGTGTAGGGTGTCGTGCTGGGGCTGGTGTTTCAGGGTTTAGGGCAGTGCAGTGGTGTTCGGGCAGTGTAGGGGGTTGTGCTGGGGCTGGTGTTTCAGGGTTTAGGGCAGTGCAGTGGTGTTCGGGCAGTGTTGGTGGTCATGCTGGGGCTGGTGTTTCAGGGTTTAAGGCAGTGCAGTGCTGTTCGGGCAGTGTAGGGGGTCGTGCTGGGGGTAGTGTTTCAGGGTTTTGGGCCGTGCAGTGGTGTTTGGGCAGTGTAGGGGTTGTGTTTCAGGGTTTTGGGAAGTGCAGTGGTGTTAGGCAGTGTAGGGGGACGTGCTGGGGGTGGTGTTTCAGGGTTTAGGGCAGAGCAGTGGTGTTCGGGCAGAGTAGGGGGTCATGTTGGGGGTGGTGTTTCAGGGTTTAGGGCAGTGCAGTGCTGTTCGGGCAGTGTAGGGGGTCGTGCAGGGGGTGGTGTTTCAGGGTTTAGGGCGGTGCAGTGGTGTTCGGGCAGTGTAGGGGGTCGTGCAGGGGTGGTGTTTCAGGGTTTAGGGCAGTGCAGTGGTGTTTGGGCAGTGTAGGGGGTCTTGCTGGGGGTAGTGTTTCAGGGTTTAGGGCAGCGCAGTGGTGTTCGGGCAGTGTAGGGGGTCTTGCTGGGGGTAGTGTTTCAGGGTTTAGGGCAGTGCAGTGGTGTTCGGGCAGTGTAGGGGGTCGTGCTGGGGGTGGTGTTATAGGGTTTAGGGCAGTGCAGTGGTGTTTGGGCAGTGTAGGGGGTCTTGCTGGGGGTGGTGTTTCAGGGTTTAGGGCAGTGCAGTGGTGTTCGGGCAGTGTAGGGGGTCGTGCTGGGGGTGGTGTTTCAGGGTTTAGGGCAGTGCAGTGGTGTTCGGGCAGTGTAGGGGGTCGTGCTGGGGATAGTGTTTTAGGGTTTAGTGCAGTGGTGTTAGGGCAGTGTAGGGGATCGTGCTGGGGTAGTGTTTTAGGGTTTAGGGCAGTGCAGTGGTGTTCATGCAGTGTAGGGGGTCGTGCTGGGGTAGTGTTTTAGGGTTTAGGGCAGTGCAGAGGTGTTTGTGTAGTGAGCAGCGCATGCGCTGTGTCGCTAGGCGAGACCTAAAAAGCATTGCACCAAGATGGCTGCCAACACTTACTGGATTGAAATGTTGGCAGCCAATTAGAGCCAAGCTTGTGCTTGTGTGGTTAGGTCCCACCCAGATATATAAAGATTTTTTTCCTTTAATACCTCAAACTACTGAACGGATTTACACCATTTAAAAAAAAGGGCGCTTGCTGAACCAAGGGCTACCTTTTTGCCAAATTTGGTGTAATTCCGTTCAGCAGTTCGGGCTGTAGCCCTGTCTAAATTTTCCTATGGGAAATAACATGGGGAAAACGCGTTTTGGGACCCCCCTTTTTTCTCGGCCCCCGCTTGACGAATGACCCCGAAACTTTCAAGACAGGAGCTGACCGAAGCGTCCCACTAGTTTTGAAAATTTCGCGAAGATTCGTCATCCGGCGCCAAAGTTATTGGGAAGAGAAAAAACGATTTTCCTATGGAAACTAGGTCCTAACTATAACTATCTACTGGCGACCGCCAGTAGATAATATATATAGCAGCACATACTAAGACACACACTACAAGACCCATAAACCAACGCGGACTCATTTGAGTCGCCCATTGGAGGGCTCATATTATTAAGTGGGAGGTGTGGTCTTTATGCCAAAATGACTGTCGCGCCTCTGAAGAGTCAAACTATGGAACAAATTCAGAGACAGGATCAAACAAGTATGTCCAGCGTGGAAAGCTCTGAAGCAAGTTCGGGGGACGAAGGAGCGACGTTGACAAGGCCAAGGATGGATTTTTCCGGGGAGATGCGATTGGTACGCATGACGACAAGGGGAAAGGGAAGAGGAGCCCCACCTCCATCACCACCGGAACTGGGAGAACGAAAAGAACAAGGCGCAGCAGGAAGAGGCAGGGGAAGAGGAAAGGAAAAGAAAGGGAAATAATAAACAAAGAACCTACGATGGAGGACAATTTGGTGATTAATCTTTCTAGTAAAAATCTTAACGTCAAACACATGAACTTGCTGAATAAAGGCTTGACATTTTGCCCCAACTCTGGCATGGACTTGGCTTCTACTCGTGTGGATCTATATAAATTTTGTAGAAAATTAAAATTGAAAAAATACTTTGCAAATAGACCCACACGTATCGTAAGATCAGAAACATCACTCACGAATCTGACGAGTGAAGATATTGAGTCCTTGAGAATTATGCAGAGCCTGTCGAATGAGGAATTACAACAAGAATCCCAGCCAGACTTGGCAACAGCAATGAACGTATGTGCCGTTGTAGGTATTGAGACTAACTTGACCGCCAGGAGTGGTTGTAAAGGAAGATCCAAATTTTGCCCGCAGTTACCACCAGGAAACAGGGTGGATGTCTTTCAGGAATTAGTGGCAGAAGACCTGAGGGACATCTATGTTAAAACATCAGAACACAGTAACCCAATAAATACCAACATGTCAAGGGATGACTGGTGGGCATTATCAGACCTGCGGAAAGATGTGAACATAATCATCAAACAATCCGACAAGGGTGGGAATGTCGTTGTGATGGACCGGAGTAAATATCTTCAAGAGGTCAGAAGACAATTGGGGGATGCCACCAAGTACGACAAACTGAAATCTAACCCCACCAACGACATGAAATCAATCTTCCACGAAAAATTGAAACAATGGCAGGAAATAGGCGTTATTGATGACAACGAATTGCGTTACTTGAAGACAGATTACCCCATCTTGCCGACACTGTATGTACTGCCTAAAGTACACAAGAGTCTAGAAAATCCTCCTGGGCGGCCAATTGTTAGTTCTTGTGGTTCTTTGCTGGAAAACACCTCCAGGTTCATTGATATTTTCCTCTTCCCCTACGTTGCTGATCTTCCATCATATTTACGGGACTCAATGGATTTCCTTAATAGAATCAACAACATACACTGGAAACCTAACTACATCATGGCCACAATTGATGTGGTCTCATTATATACCTCCATCATCCATACAGATGGTTTGAAGGCATGTGAATATTTTTTAAGATCGAGATCTCTGAGTTTATTGAGCCATACTAACATGCTCCTCGAAATGATGTCCTTTTGCCTTAACAACAATGTGTTTGTATTTGATGGAAAATTCTACAGGCAGAACCAAGGCACTGCTATGGGGACATCATTTGCGCCCACATATGCCAATCTCACCATGGGCTTTTGGGAGGCAGAGTGCTTATGGTCAGAGAACAACAACGTCGACTTGGAGAGGGTGGTGCTATGGGTCCGTTATATAGATGACTTGTTTCTTATCTGGGAAGGGGAGGAAGAGGAGCTGAAATGTTTTCTGTCATCTTTGAATACAAATTCCCTCAACCTTCAATTCACCTATCTATATAGCAGAACCTCTGTGGATTACTTAGACATCAGGGTCTATATTGAAAATGAGAAAATATGCACCACCCTCTTCCGCAAGACCACATCTTGTAACAGCATTTTACAAGCTAACAGCGCACACCCAAAAGCCCTAAAATGGAGCATCCCCTACGGAGAGTTTCTACGGGTGCGCAGGAACTGCTCGGTGGAGGTGGAGTTCAACAAACAGGTCTCTATAATGTTTGATCGTTTCCAGAGAAGGGGATATCCCTTGATGGTCCTAGAGGATGCGCGAATAAGAGCATCCAATGCCAAAAGAGAGGATTTACTACTACCGAAAAACATCATAACAGAATCTGTATTAAATGAGGAACCTGTGAGATTCATCACGGATTTTAACAACTCGAATCAGAGGATCAGGCAGGTGATCAACAAACATTGGAGTGTGCTTAAAAAAGATCAGGAGTTAAATTCCTTCATCAAAGAAAAAGCAAATATCACCTACAGAAAAGTACCCTCATTGGGAGGCCTTTTGACACAAAGCTACTTCTCAAGTAAAACTGTATATCAGCAAAAAACAACTTGGATATCACAGAAGGGCTTTGTGAAATGCACAAAATGTAAAGCTTGCAATTATGGCCGCAACAGGACAGAAATTACAACAATTCAAGGCCTGAAAAAAGTTATTAAAGATAAGATCACGTGTGAATCCACTTATGTGGTCTACCTTTTGGAGTGTATATGCGGCCAGAAATATATTGGCAGTACTGTGAATAAATTAAAATTGCGTATCCTCCAACATTTGCGAGCCATATCAAATAAGGACTTTACTTATGCAATGGCCAAACATATCTGGAGAGAACATGAAGGAATTTTAAACAAGAATAAACTCTCATACTCTGGTATTGAACAAATAACATCTCATATCAGAGGGGGAGATAGAGAGTTGACATTGAGACGTGCAGAATCGAGATGGATTGTCAACTTAGGAACAGAGATACCATGGGGACTAAATGCTGATGCGGAATTATACACCTTTCTGTAAAAACATTCCTGGTTCTCCTCGTCTTAATGGAATGTCCTGATTTTATTTGCATTTTTATGCCAGGCATGTGATAGGTATAGGATCACAAACAATGGGCCTGATGTTGATTAATTAACTCCGTCTGATCCATATGAATTGCATTGATGTATCCCGTTTAAGACTTTTAATTATTGTGATCATGTGTAATTTTTGCATTGACCATTTTTAGAATCGTGGTAAACAAACTGATTATTTATGTGGGCTTTTTAACAGAAATATTGATGCGGGGTAGCCATGAATAGATGAATTTCTATCGGTAGTAATCTTAGATTATGAAGGATTGCTTTCCATATAGATTAGGAATTTACGTTAACATTAAACAGGACAGCATTCATCTAATTGGGAAGCAATTTGGCCATCTTTTGGGGATTAAGGGAGGTGGCTGGTTTTAGACCATGATATATAATATGGTTTTTAACATATAGGCACCTGGCACTTTATTATGGAGTGCGTAATACATAGGAACAAATGTATAGCACTTCAGTATAAGCTGGAGAGTAACTGGGAGGGGATTAGTGATAGTTGGTCAGGATAACTAACATCATTCTCTTCTATATCCAGCAATTTCGTCCTTATGCACCCATTTCCCATCTTCTAGAACAAATGGTAGCCGCACTTTTGCACTTTAATATGTATATGCACTTTGAGGTTCTTTCTGCTATTTTGCACATATTTATCTCCGGACTTTGTACATACATGTTGGAGAAACAACACAATGCATTTTTTTAGAAGCATGAGTCACTTTAATTGTCTGTTCCTGAAGGGATATAAGATGAATAATTGTATCAGAAATAGACGAGTAGATATGACCAAAGAATTGGCCATATGGGACCAAGAGGCTTGGGAGGATTCATCATACAGTAATGACTGAATGTCAGATTATGACTCCAGGGCCGTCTATTTGTGAATTAGTTGGGATAATAACAAAGAGTTGAACTTGGCAAATTATCTATTTAAATTTTGGAATAAGAATGCGACAACTTTTGCTTTGCCATGCAATCCACCTAGTATAAATGTAATGAGTTGATATTTGTACTTCACAAGTGGATATTATGAAAAGAGATATGCAGATTGAAAAAATGAAAATAGAGATGGAAAAAGAATTTTCGTTTAAATGTCATAATGTAATTGAACACAATGCATGTATATGTCCCCTTTAAGAAACTGACCTTGTTTTTAATTGGTGGTGGGGGGAAATGAGCCATGCTTCCCCTTTAAATAGCACATTTTGCTCTGCACATGTTGACCCAGTAGAAGGCGCAAGCCGAAACGCGTAGGTCATTTCTGTTTTTGTATGCACCTCCTGCACTTTGCTTTGAGAGGCTTCTAATGCAAGGGGCCTCCGGAAACAACGAAAATTAATAAAGCCCTTCGGAAGCCAGTTCCTGGTAGTGCCGTGTTTCATTTTGCCCTGGAAATTATGTGTCAAGAGCGAAGGGCATTTGTGTGGAGTATATATATATATTCACTGAAAAAACCATAGGTTTTAGGGACAGTTATAGTTAGTTGGACATTTCACTCGTACAAAACCCGTGAAATTCCCCCGTTATAGTTAGTTCAGCTAACTATAACTCGCGCCCCCGCAATGCACTGCTGATGACGTCACATATTACATCACTCATGACATGGTCAGTGACATCACTGATGACATCACTGATGACATCTCAAATGACATCACTGATTACATCACCGATGACATCATCCACGTGATAATCTGATGCACCTCCTCACACCCTAATATAACCTTTGATACACCCACTCTAAATTACAGACTGCCATTCGCAAAACCATAGACACTACAACACCAATAACTACATACCCACTCACTGATTCTTAGGTCTACACACACACACATCCACTCACTCACCCGTACAGTCACTCATACTTATGGTCACTCAGTACAGGACTATCATATGCACTCTTACTCCTATATAGACACTCAAACACCGCCACTCATCCATAGAGGTACTCACACACCTAGTCAGTCATGCAAATAATTAAACACACTGCCATTTACTCACCTATACACTTATACACACACCAGCTCACTTAATCATACAAATACTAGCACATTGTTACGCTCTTATACAATCACTGATACAAGCACACACTCATCCATACAGCCACTATCACAATCACTCACTCTCGCTTATAGCTATTTATATACTCCAACACACATATATACTGCCTTTCACATATGTAGTTACTCACACATGTACCACTGGGACATACCTTCACTCACTAACATACTCTTACACACACTTACCCACCCATACAGTCTATCACAGATGCACTCTTGAAACCATCCACCCAGTGAATCACCCACTCACACATCTATGCACAGAGTCGCACACACCCCTCCCACACAAACACTCAGGCACCCATACAGATACTCAGACAACCATTCAATAACTCATATAGACACTCATGTAGCTATTCACAAACACATGCAGCCACTTACACAGCAACAGACAGACAGATACAGACATTCACCCAATTTAGTCACTAACCCATGCATTCAGTAAGATACGTTAAATCACTCACTTATAGAGTCAGTCACGCACCTACTAAATCATCCATACAGACACTTATACACCCACTCATTCTTCAATACGCCTTTCCCTATATATATTAAAAATATTTAAACTTTACAGAAACACACAGTCACTGCATGATGTCATCAGTGATGTCATTTGAGATGTCATCAGTGATGTCATCAGTGATGTCACTGACCATGTCATGAGTGATGTAATAGGTAACGTCATCAGCAGTGCATTGCGGGCGCGAGTTATAGTTAGCTGAACTAACTATAACGGGGAATTTCACGGGTTTTGTACGAGTGAAATGTCCAACTAACTATAACTGTCCCTAAAACCTATGGTTTTTCAGTGAATTTCAAAGCTTTTTTAAATGCTAATTTCTAACTATAACGTGTCTGAAACCTATGTTTTTTTCTGTGAATTTCAAAGGTTTTTTAAATGCTAATTTCTAACTATAACGTGCCTGAAACCTATGGTTTTTTCAGTGAATTTCAAAGGTTTTTAAATGCTAATTTCTAACTATAACGCCCCTAAAACCTATGGTTTTTTCAGTGAATTTCAAAGGTTTTGTAAATGACAATTTTTAAATGTATTAATTGTTATATTTATTTTTTGATACTGATTTACTACATTTTTGGACTATTATTCTTTAAAATATACACAGTGGTGCTCAGGAAAATTTGTTTGTGTTGCAGGATTGGATTTATCCAGTCCATATATGTGGGTACTAGTGGCGGCCCTCTTCCTTTGAGCACACAATTGGAGATTTTTTGTACTGGACTGTGGGGAATATTAACAAGTTTGCGCAATAAGCCTTGCCACATTCAGCTTTTCTCTTTCTTTTACTAAAGCAGGCGGATGTAACCTGCTGAATTTGGGCAGAGAAGGATAGATCAGCCTGCCATTTTACTCCCAGATTTTTGGCGCATTCCGCTGGCGCGGGTGGCGAGCCCATTTCCACAGGCCACCACAGGTCTGCAGCCGGAGGCTGGGTTTTGCCAAAGAACAACACTTCAGTTTTGTCTGCATTCAATTTAAGTTTGTTGTTATTCATCCAGCCTGCAATATCTTTTAAGCAGCCTTTAAAGCTCTTAAAGGAGTCTTCGGACTGATCCTTAAAAGGGAAAACCAACTGGGTGTCATCGGCGTAAGAAATTGCCTTAACTCCCCAGTTGGCTATCAAAGTAAATAGAGGGGCCAGATATATATTGAACAGCAGTCGGTCCAGTGCAGGGCTGCGTGGGAGAGCTGGTGGAGCACGGCTGGGCGACGAGGAGCCCGGGAACAGAGTCGGAAGTGCTGCGACTCGCCCCTCCCTCTTGCCAGCGCGAAGGATCGACTGCATCGCCCGGCCGCAGGCTAAGGCGGTAAGCCCGGTGGACGCACGGTCGGTGGCCCACGGCATCAGGCAGCCGGCGGGGGGCTCTCGGAGGCGCCAATCTAAGCGGGCGGCCGGAGCGCCCTGCCAGGAATAAAAGGGCAAGTCACTGTCGAGGCAGTGTTTACAGAGCCCATCGACCATAGCTCAGAGGTTTAAGGCGCTATATACCTCACTCTACAGCAGACTCACCCTCTCAGCTTTCGGAGGTTGATAAAAGGAGCACCGTTGATTATTTAACCGGATGGCGCACGCAGCGCCCCGAGGGGAGCGGATTGCTCGGTAGAAAGTTTAGAGTCCCCGAGGAAGGCGGGGGAACCGGACGGCGCGTGCAGTGCCCCGAGGGTGACACCTACAACGAACGGTGAACAGGCTAGTAGGCAGTGAGCACCAGAGGCAACTTGAGCTCACAGCAGAGGGCTCTCCATCTGTGCCCTCAGCCCCGGGAACTGGACCCCTTCCATACCGGGGAGCCGCGAGTGAAGCGGACTACAGCATCCAGACGCCCCAGAGGCACGCACTGCGCACCGGACATCAGGACGCGCCCGGCGGCGCTTAAATCATCCACTGTGCTCCCGCAGCGCGAGACGTGCCCGGGCCAAGCCCGGGCCCGCCTGCGCCCGTCAGCTGCAGGCAGGGCAGGGCCACCCCCCTTGGCAGCAGCATAGAGCCCTGTACTGTTTACCACTCCACGCCATTACAGGGTAAGAGTTACATTTATTCACTTGACATTAAAGGAACTTGGTGAAATGCACGGCAATCTTTCCTCCTATCAACGCAGTGGCCTTATTCTGAACTATAATTGTAAATTCTTATGCCCAGGCCCAGGCCGCACCTTGATTGAACGATTTCAAAAATAACTCTTTTAAGTGGGTTGAACATTGACTCTACCTGTTCCCGAAGATCTATGGAGATCGTATGTCTATGAGTATCTTGATTGGTATAATTTATTGAACACCTTGCTTTGTAGTGTAAATTGCAGGCTAGGAAGGTAGTCTGTGAATAATATATAAATCAACATAAACCAGTTGAACAGTTAGTTTACTTTGCCCCTACCATAACTGTCGTCTCTCTCTTGTGGATATTGTAAAAGTGTGATAGATTCCTACTATCAGCCCTAAAAAATCTTTGTCGGCAAGTTTGAGCGGCTTGCGGACAGGATAATGGGAAAAAGGAAGGCAATTGATCCTGTTACAGGGAGAAAGAAGATGGCTAAAATTAGTAAAACATCAACCTCTGCAGCTGATAACTGTACTTTAGCAGCTATAGATGAGCTGATTGAGGAAGTTGAAACTATGTTAGCCAAGGGGGACAAAGCGGTATCAAATGATTGTAAGAAAATCTCAACATACTTCAGTAAGCAAAGCAAAACAACCTCAATTAAACTAATCCCGAAGCAGAAAAGTCCTATAGTAACCGTGCATTGTATACCGGAGACTCCCTTAATCATACAAGGTGATTCCTCCCAAAAAGACTCCCTTACACAAGCCTCTACTAGCCCGGTTGAGCCGAACATATCAACTAGGGACTCCATAAACTTGGAGTGCTCAAACAGATATGCAATATTAGCGGACGATCGGGAAGATCATATCGAAGTTCAATCAGAGGAGAGTGAGAGCACATTGCAGGTTACAATAGGGTCAAGAGAAGTAGGGACCCAAACAGACATGGAGGTTACTAAAGAAGCAATGGGGGATCTCTGCCAAAAGCTGGACTTTACACAAAAGGAGATAGAAGGGCTTAAGAGAATGTTATCAGACTTGATAAAAACCCTGCCTCTAGCTTATAAAGAAAATGGTAACATGTCAAACTCCCTTGCGAACTCTGGTGATAAAATCGATCTGACAAATAGAGCATGCAAGCGATCGACTCACCTACCTGGTGAACTTACTAAAAAGAAAACAAAGGATCCAATAGATCAAAATAGACATCCAATCAGGTCACTCCCTCATTTACCTAAACCAAATGTACACAGATCACAGCAGAATGAACTAACTTTTCCATGTAATTCCATGAACAATGAGAGGTGCGTGACACCTCTCCAGGTGCCCCAAAATAGACACAGGTTAAAACCACCTAGCAGAGACGACATAGAGTTAAAATCCATCACTGCCCAGGAAGAAGGAGGTAGAAGCCCCATATAGAATCCCCACCTATCAAACCAAACAAGGTCTACACACAAACCCAATAGGCATAACATCTTCTTGATAAATGTTCCAAGACTAAACCGGGGAGCTAGAGAAGATGAGGATTCCCTAAAAAATAAAGCGATCCACTGGATCAGACACAAATGTCAATGCCTCTCTGCAATAAAATCTGACATTGCAAGAGCTGAAAGGCTACAACAGCATGGTGGGAGCATGGACGACATAATGTTAACGTTCCACTCAAGGTCCATAGCAGAAAGCTTAATTCATATGAATATTCGGTCACATACTCTTTTTGCTTCATCGATTAGTATTAGGCAAAATATTTCAGAGTCAGCTACTAGTACCAATGCACAACGAGTAATCCAGAAGGACATGACCGTAATTTCTGTAGATCCATCAGTTAGTAATGAGCAGAACACTCCCGAACCAACCAATAACCCCAGCTTACTTCAGGTAGTCCAGGAGTCAATGGATCTGGACTCAGTAGATCCATCTACTTGTATTAACCACAATACTCCTGAGCTATTTGATAGTGCCAACTGACACCAAGCAACCCAGGAGACATCGAATCTAGATCTTGTTGATTGACTGGCAAGGGAATATAGGGGGAAGAGGACGACAAAGGGAGATCATCTTGAACTGGACACGAACTGTGCAAACCATAATCTTTCCTTTAGTCCCCAACTAAGCTCTGATGTCACTCTCCATCTAACACACCCAGACAGAGAAGATAATACATACTCAACTGAGGAGGGAAATACTTGTCTCCGACTAGATGGAACCCCAACCATACACTCACACTCGATCCCAATACAGCTAAAAATAATTTCTTGGAACGTAGCAGGGTTAAAGCAAAAAATTAAGGACCGGACTGGCAGAATTATATAGAGGGATTCGACCTCCGTCTCTTCCAGGAGACATGGGCCATAGAACCGCAGCATAAACTAGGGTACAGAACCTTCAGCATAGAAGCAGTACAATCAAAAAAGGGAGGGCATCGGGGGACTGATAATATGGGTAAAAATCAACCTAAATGTTACCATAGAAACTGTAGTTACAGACTCATTAGACATCTTGGGCCTGAAATTTAGATTTTCTAATGCAACACAGCTGTACCTTTTTAATATCTATCTGAGACCCAGGGGGTGCTCAAAAGAAGCACCATTGTTAGAACACTTCAAGGAGGTTCTGGGATCTATAGATCACAAAGATGTTACCATCATTGGGGGCGACTTTAACTGCTGTTACGAACCAATGGTGGGACTCGAAGTAGTGTCTGAAGAGGAAGATCACCTCAGAGGCAACCCCCTTCTTCAGACAAAAAATACAGCGAGGTGTACCACCGCTGCCATTCAAATGTTTCACTTCAACATCGAAAAAGGGTTTAGAGCATGCAATGGTCGGTTCCCCTCAGATCTTGCTTGCGCAAACACTTTTGTAAGAGGAAACACTGGGTCAAGAATAGATTACATACTTATTAGTACACCACACTGGGCACATGCATTGGATTTTAAGGTCGGCAACAGATTGGAGAGCGACCATCTCCCGCTATGCTTGGATTTAGATGGAAAATACTTCCCATTCCATGAAACTCTGGAACTTGACCCAGGACTAGAATTAAGGCAGCCCCTGGTAACAAATAACCGAAGGTCAGTTAGATGGCCCACTATCTTAGACCAAGTCGAACCCCTAACTAGTATTTACAACATTTTTAGTGCTTTGGTAGGTTCCTACCTGGAAAAAGATCGTGAAATTGTTAAGATAACGGACATCCATAAAAAACTGGTAGAGGAAATACAAGTGAACCTAACTAAGCCCCAAACAAAAAGAGAGCTGTAAAGGCAGGGGCACAGCCACCTAATCCTTGGTATGACAAGGAATGTAGACTGGCCAAAACTAGGCTTATTAGTGCCCTCATAAACAAAAACCGAATTGAGATTAGAGTAGAAAGAGCTAAATATAAGAAAATGCAAAAGATAGCCCAAAGAAACTGGGAAGACAGTATCTGGGAAGAGCTTATAACTGCGGCAAAAAATAGGGACCAAACCATGTTTTGGAAACTGATGACTCATGGAAGCAGATATGATACGACAATTTCTGACTATTACTTAGATCCTACCACCTGGCAAAGACATTTTACAAACCTTTATGATACCACTGATGACTCAGAACTGGCTAGATACTCTCCATCTAATCCTTGGGGGTCCTTGTTTTTAAACCAAACAACACCACTACAGTTTAGTATGGAGGAGACCGCCCTTGCTGTAGCAGCTATCAAACCATCAAAGGGATCACAGTCAGGAAGTATGGGTACCGTACATAAATGAATTAACAAACGCAATAGCTAGGGGACAGGCGGTGCCAGCTTCCTGGAAGGGAGCCGAGATAGTCCCCATTTATAAAAAGGGCAGCAGGGAAGACCCTGCAAATTATAGGCCTATAAGCCTGATAGATGTTCTACAAAAGGTTTATGCAAAACAGATTTTAACTAGGCTCACTGATTGGATGACAGAAGAAAATGTACTATCATCATGCCAGGCAGGATTTAGGCAAAAATAAGCACATTAGACCAGGTATTTAGACTGATGATTATATGTTGGAAATACACTAGATTAAGATCTAGCCACCTATATGTCGCCTTTATTGACTTAAAGGCGGCATTCGATTCCATCCCCAGGGCACAGTTGTGGGAATCCTTACACCAACAGGGTGTTCCTGATGAGATTTTAATCCAAATTATCAGACTACATCAAGACAACTACGCAAAAGTGCGATGGGGCAAGGGAGGTGAGCTAACTGATGAGATTCCTGTCAAGAGGGGAGTGCGCCAGGGCTGTGTCCTGGCGCCGACTCTATTCCTCTTGTATGTAAATGACCTGGTTGACCTCCTGCAAAAGTGTGTACATGATTCCCCTAAAATGGGAGGCAATCAAAACTGCGCCCTAACATTTGCGGACGACACTATCTTATTGTCCCAAACACCTAACGGCTTGCAGAATTTGCTTTACAGCTTAAATGATTACTGTAAAGCAAAAGGTCTTGAGGTGAACCCAACAAAAACGAAATACATGACAATAAGGCCACATAGAAGTTTTAAGAATAAAATATACCTGAATGGTACAGAACTAGAACAGTATCTAATTTCGTATACTTAGGGGTCACCTTAGACTCAAAACTTTCTTGGGCGCCACAAATAGAGAAGTCGAAGGCTATTTTAACACAGAACTCCATCCCTATTGTAAAAAAACAATCTGCAACATCCTCCAAAGCTATTACTCCAGCCCTGGAAGTATACAAGGCCAGAGCCCAATCTGCTGCCCTATACGGTGCGGAGATTTGGGGAAGTGGAACCCTCAAACCCTTAACAATAGCAGAAAACAAAATCCTGAGAATGTTTGTTGCCCTTCCTCAACGTACTCCATTGATTCCCCTGACCTATGACTTGGGTATTAAACGCTTGGAGTATCTGGCAATTTGGAGAACTCTGTCGCTCTGGATCAGAACCTGGATAACACTGGAGCTAATTGTGTACAGAGAATCATTGATCGAACTCCTGGCACTTGACACTCAAACCACGTTCCCCTGGTTGATCCACATTAGAAAGTGGCTTTTGGATCTAGGACTTAGCAGATATTGGTCGAACCCAAATCTGCTGACTCCTGAGTCAAAAAGCGAAATTAAATTGTTATTTTGGGAATTTGTGAATCACAAGGTAACTCAAAATGGTTCACATGGAAGTTTAACTACACAATTCCTTGAGTTTAAAACGACACCTCATTTTGAGCCAATTTTAGATGAGATAGAACCGCTACTGGCAAAGTGCTTATATTTGAAATTTAGATATGGAATTTTACAACTAAACAGCTTTGTTGCAAAATGGTCAAGGCTACAAAACAAGGAGGGGGACCCTCGTTGTGCCTATGTCAAATGGGGGTTGATGAAGATATTGCACACGTTTTGTTTTTCTGCTCAGCATACAAACTAGCTAGAAGGAAATGGATAAAACCATTAGCCAGGTGCCTTAGTGTCAGGAGAATGAATGTTATGCTGAGAATACTAAAAACTGACAACTCCTGCTTAATAGTCTTTAGTCTCAGCCGATTTCTACTGGCTATTAATTTTATAAGGAAAAAGGGAGGGCAAAACCTATAACTTTATAAATCTGGCTGTTAATTCATAGTATCTACTTAGATATAATGTACAATCTGGCAGAAACAAATACGACAAAACTCATAATGAACTGTATATTATGGTCAAGATTGAACAAAAATCTTAAAAGGAAATAGTAGAGGTGTCGGTGTAAAAATTGAAGTCTTTTAAGTCTACATGTACTGTATTAGTTTCCAAGTTTTTAGTAATAATTCAATGATTTTAAGTTTTGATAGTTTTTATTACAGGCATCTCATGGGATTTTAAAGAATATCTAAATTTTAGTAGATTCTTTTAATAGTTTGGATATAAATCAATTCATGCCGATGGTCCTGTGGTATAATGAAACAATTTGAACCACTCTATACCTAATGCACATGCACTTTCTAAGAATTTATCATTATCATAGAATAAATTGTGTTTTCTAGCTATAACATTGCACAGGCGGGGGCGGAGCTAGCCACGCTTGGAGATGGCCGCGCTATAAGCGTGCTCCTCCAGCCGTAAACCTATCCTGAAATTATCCTGATCCCCAAACGGTATAAACTTCCCAGCTCGGACAGCAAATGGTAGCGGAAACAAGCAGGAATCGGCGGACGTGAGCCCAGCTGCTGATGTACACCCGGGGCGGAGTGCGGCCGTGTTGATCCCGTGACCGGGCTGCGGCCTATACGGAGTGGTGGGAGCACCTCGGAGACGGCGACTATGGGAGGGCGGAGAATACGTGTTGGAGCCGCGGGACCTAAGCGGGACTGGCGTGAAGCTGACGCGAGTACCACGACCGGAGCTACCAGCAGATCTGCTGCCCCCTGCTCGATACGGACTCGGGACCGGAGTGGTGCCGACACAAGGCCCGGATCCCCGAGGACTGAGAGGTGAGCTGAGCGCAGGCCAGATCGGGGGTGCGGTCGGAGGGCGAGCCCGGCTGACGAGGGCCCACAGGACCGCGCAGCTACCTGACGAGGTGCGGGGTGATCCCAGAGTCAATGCCCATAGCCGACCTGACGAGAGAGCACCCTCGCCCTGTGTAGTGCCGTAGGAGCGGGTGAGCGGAGCGTGCTGCTGGGCCTTGCCCGGGGACACGGCGGCTGGGAGAGCAAGTGAGAACCGCAACCACCTGAAATACTACATTATTCACCATGGGTAAACCTGAGAAGAATCAGCCCAAGCTAAATTTTGAACAACAGCGGAAAGGGACGGAGCAGGACCAGGGGGCCGCTTCGGGTAACCAGGAACCCGCAGCCGGCGCAGAAGGCCCGGTGGACTTCCAGGCTATGTTTGCGACAATTCAATCCACATTGTCTAACATAGACGGAAAAATAGACTCTCTCACCTACATGGTGGACCGCATGTCGGAAAGGTTCGATAAACACACTGAGAGATAGACATGACGGAACGTCGCATCTCTGATTACGAAGATGTCCAAAGTCAAATGATAACAAAACAAGAATGGCTGGACAAAGCAATGATGATGGTACTGGCTAAGACGGAAGATTTGGAAGCGAGATCGCGACGGAACAACCTACGCTTCATGGGTATTGCGGAGTCTACCAATACAGGCAATATGGAGCGCTACATAGAGACACTACTAGCCACACTGCTTGGCAGAGATACTTTCTCGGATGTATTCATAGTAGAAAGGGCGCACAGGACACTTGCACCTCAGCCAGCACCAGGAGCGCGACCTCGCCCCATCCTGGCGAAACTTTTGAATTACAGAGATCGAGATGCGGCGTTACGGAAAGCCAGGGAGCTGGGCCACCTTAATCATGATAGGATGGACATATCTATATATCCGGACTTTACTTCACAAGTACAAGAAGCACGTAAGAAATTCGCGGAAGTAAAGAAGAACCTGCGCAAACGCAACATACAGTATGCAATGCTGTATCCGGCTAGGCTGAGGGTCTCTGATGGTGGGAAACACAAGATTTTCAATGATCCTCAAGACGTGGCGAAATTCATCCGCTCAAAAAACGATCAACTCCCACGTCGGAGGTCGCCAAGAAATGCGCAAGACGGCCAGGGAGACACCTCAGACATTGAGTAATGGCACCTACTTGCACCACAGCGCACGGCGAAGGACTGGCAGATTCCTACAAAGCCATGCGAAGGTACTGCGATGTCCAGATAGATAGCACTCTGGGTGGCTGGGGTCAAACTTCATTGGCTACGAGACACTGGGCATGGACTATAATGTAAGATGATATGGTACATAGCTGGGATTAATATCCTATGGACGAGGTAATATGCCTCATGTAACTAATACATGGGTTTGGCGGACCTGCTATATTAGTGATGACTATATAATGGGATAGGTTACACGACCACCCGGGCACTGGCTTGCCCGGGGGAACGGCTGGCAGCTACCCCCTCGTGTGTGAAACGCAAATTTTGATTATGGGATTGTTGTGGGGGGAGGATGGGAGGAAGTGTTTTTTTGTATTTAAGGGATGTCTTCGCCAGGATTGGGCTAGCGATGTGGGTGGGGGGGAATTTCGGGGTGTAATTAGAAAAATGGTCAGATTAACTGTGTCACATGGTATACCAGATGCGATAGGCGGATATGGGACAAGCTGCCCGGCAGATGCAATTGCTCGATATAGACATGGCTAGAGGCATGGAGATTACCAGGAAACTGACGCTTTTGACATGGAATGTCCGTGGGCTGCAAAACCCCCGGAAGATTAGGAAGGTCTTTGCATACCTAGATCGACATGCTATTGACGTAGCCTGCCTCCAGGAGACTCACCTAACACGAGATACTGAATGTAGAGTGGGTAGCAGATGGGCTGCACACAGAATAGCATCATCTTATTCCAACTATGCCAGAGGGGTGATGATCCTTGTAAAACGAGGCACTCCGTTCACACTACTCCACTCATACTCTGATGAACAAGGCAGATATGTCGTGCTACAGGGCAACTTCGGAGGGACAACTATAACTCTAGTAAATGTATATGGCCCAAATACTGATGACCCTGCCTGCTATACAGAGATATGGAATCACCTGAGACAATTATCTCCCACTACACTGATTTGGGGGCGGAGATTTTAACACCTGTCTGGATCCACAGGCGGATAGATCCACTGGGAACGAACGACATGGGAAGAATACTGCTCAGACACTGAGGGAGGGGATGATAGAATACGACATGTTAGATGTGTGGAGAGAGCGAAATCCTCATCAGAGAGAGGGCACCTGCATTTCATCCTCACACAATACCTGGTCTAGATTAGACTTCTGGATAGCCACTCCCGACATCAGTACCTGGGTCAATGCAGTAACACACATGCCTAGAACCCTTTCTGACCATGCGCCTGTCCGCTTAGACCTGCGTATCCCCACACATACACCGAAATCATACACATGGCGTCTTCAACCTAGGCGCTGCAGGATTAGGTGTTCAAATCTGACTTGAAACATGCGATCACTGATTACTTTGAAAGAAACACTGGCTCAGTGGACAGTGCAAAGACAATATGGGAGGCGTTCAAGGTCACCATTCGCGGCTTCTGCATTGGCAAACAAGCTGGCATCCTTAAAGATATATGTAGGCAACTGTCTATGGTTGAGGCCGAAATAAAATGGTTAGAAGCACAATACACCATTTCATTAGACCCTAAAGTACTAGCAGACATAAGAGGCAAAATCGACACTTATCATGAGTTTGCAGATAGTGAACTGAAATACATGTCACAGAAATATACGGCGCGTGCCTACGGGGAAGGTGGCAGACCCGGACGAGCACTGTCCAGTAAGATACGCCCTGCGCACCCGGAGACGTTTGTGACTAAGGTGTTGGACTCTCAAGATAAGACACACTATGATACCCCCTCAATATCACGATGCTTCCTAGACTACTATGCCCGGTTGTACACGGCAGGGCCTGTATCAGACCCCACTGAACTTTCACAATATTTAGATGACGTAGCCCTGGCGTGGCTATCCGACGCACATCGCGAATATTTTAGCCACCATATCACTGAGGAGGAGATGCGGGCAGCCATTAATTCATTACCAAACAATAAAGCTGCGGGACTTGACGGCTTGCCTGGGGAGTTTTACAAAGAGTATCGGGATCTATTGATACCACATTTGGCGGCCATGTATGAGGAAGCTTATGAAGACGGTGTGCTACCCCCTTCTGTGCGCGAGGCATTGCTTATAACACTCCTTAAGCCAGATAAGGACCCAGCCTATTGCGAATCGTACCGCCCCCTTTCCCTTATCACTATGGACGCTAAGATTCTAGCCAAGGTGATCGCTTTCCGACTAAAACCACTGATGCAAAAACTGGTCCTACCGGACCAGGCGGGATTCATCCCGACCCGTTCCACCACGCAGAATATCCGCACTATTTTTGCCATGTATCACCACCTCAATCCCGAACTACCTGCAGCGGCGGCGCTGTTGGATGCGGCAAAGGCATTCGACTCGGTGGAATGGCCCTATATGTTCGGTGTGTTGCGCTGCATGGGGTTCCCGGAGCCATTCCTCAAGTGGATTGAAATATTATACACGGATCCGGTCGCTAGATTTAGAGTTAATGGTGTCGTCTCGGCACCCTTTCACATATATAGAGGGACACGGCAGGGATGTCCCCTGTCACCGTTGCTATTCACCCTGGCTCTGGAGCCACTGGCCTGCAAGATTAGACAGAGACATGCAGCAACGGTGTTACAATTTCAGCTCCGGCCAATCAGCATATCATTATATGCTGATGATATGGTGTTATATACTAATTACCCAGATACTAACTTGAACACGCTCCTAAGAGAATATATAAAGTTTGCTAACTTTTCAGGGTTATGTATCAACTGGGAAAGATCGGTGGTGATCCCGCTTACCCCTGTGATGACTAGGCCGTCTCTAGACTATCCGCTGCAGTGGCGGACGGATCCGGTGAAATATCTGGGAGTTTGGATACATCGGGACCCTGAAACGGTGATACGAGAAAATTATGGTAGAGCAATTTCCAAGTTAGAGGACCAGGTGTCTCGGTGGATCCGGCTGCCCTTGTCGCTGGCCGACCGGATAGCGCTACAGAAAATGGTGGTTTTGCCTAGATTTTTATATCTGTTCATGAATATACCGACCAATATACCACCAACACACAATGCACTACAGATGCTACTGATATCCCCTACGCGGCAAAATCTGGTTACGAAGTTGTACGCCACATCTCAAGGGGAACAGCACCGAGAGCTGAATAGACCAAAGACTAGATGGGAAGAGTCACTTGGCATGCCCATATCTGAAGAAGACTGGGACTTCAGCTGTATGCAATTACAGCTGCTTACGTCTAATTGTAATCTAAAAATTATCCATTTTAAATACCTCCATCAGGTATATTATACACCACAAAAGCTCCATGAATATGGATTAAAAGCAGATGATCAATGTATGAGGTGTCGGGCCCCCGGGGCAGACTTCTTACATGTGGCGTGGGCATGTCCGGCACTGCAGACATATTGGAACGCAGTCACCACCACAGTCACACAGATGCTGGGTGAGATGGTCCCAAATACGCCTGTGGTGTGCCTATTAGGCATACATAAGATTAAGCCAGCGCGCAGACGTAGATTTCTGGCAATAGCACTACTATTGGCAAAAAGAAGAATAGCAATGAAGTGGGGGAGTGGGCGGGCGCCAACACAGATGGACTGGATAAAAGACATGTCCTATTGCAAAGCCCAACTTGACTTATATGCGGAGGAGATTCCTCACTCCTCTAGACCTCGAGACTTCTGGGCCCCCTTGGTGCAGTATCTTCTCTCCATGTCAACTGAGAGCTGAGAAGGGGTATGATATGCGATTGTACTGATGAGCTATATAGGCTTTGCAGAAAACAACTGTATATATCTATGTTGTGCACCACTGCTTAATGTGTAAATCTAATGTGTCCGGAAGCGGCAATGTATATTGTATAAGTATCTAACCTATCGTGTGTATATCATTGACACTGTACGAATAAGGAATGTTGAAGTGGCATTGTTTGACTGACCGTGAAAAAAAAAAAAAACCATTGCACAGGCACTTTATAAGCGAACAAGTTAACAGGGCAATTTTTATATTTTCAAAAAAGAGGTGGTATTTACCTAGATTTAATAAGAACTGTAAATAGACTACATGTACATAAATTTGACAATGTGAGCAATGGAGAATGTATTTATATTCTATTGATGCATCTAATGTATATTATTGTATATTACTGTTTTCTTACTTTTATGGCCTTATAGGCCGAAATAAAGTATTTGAATTTGAACAGCAGTGGGCTTAGGGCCAACCCCTGTGGCACCCCGCACCATAAATGCTTGCGGGTGGACTGATACGGTTGTAGGTCCACCCTTTGCGTGCGCAAGTGGAGGAAAGACTTCAGCCAAGCCAGGGCTGTGCCATTAACCCCGCTGTCCAGGAGCCGTTGAGTCAGTATGGAGTGGTCAACAGTATCGAATGCAGCTGAGAGATCCAGGAGCACCAGCATGGCTGATGCCCCTGAGTCCAATGCCGTTCTAATTGAGCCTGCTACCTCTAATAGAGTTGTCTCTGTGCTAAACCCAGCTCGGAAACCGGATTGGGTATCGTGCAGGCTATTGTGGCTCTCGATGAAATTGGCCAGTTGCCGCTGCACTACCTTTTCCAGCATTTTTGCAGGGGCTGGCAGCAGAGAGATAGGTCTGTAATTGTTCAATTCCCCAGAATCCACATTGGATTTCTTCTTAAGTGGAAGTAGAGTGGCGTGCTTCCATAAATCAGGGAAGATGCCCAAGGAAAGGGAATTGTTCCATATTTTGGACAGCACCTCGCAGGTGGAATTTGCCAACTCTTTCCATAGTTTAGGAGGGCACGATGCTTAAAACCTGTTACTCGCAAAGCTGAATTAATTCCCACTGTTGTTACGCCGCGGGCCGACTCGCGGCGCTGCCTGTTTCCTCTTTGCCGGCCGCGGTGCAACCCTCAGCGCCCATCCCTCCTCTTCGGTGGTGCCGCGGTACAGCATCGCGGCCCGCTGTGGCCATTTCAACAGCGTCGCAGAAAGCACCCGCGACGCCTGTTGGTTTTCGAGCACGCCGCATACTTGTGCGGCGGCCCATCCGCTTCCAGAGGCACCTTGGGACATTACACTTCACCTGGTGTGGGCGTCTGGTGATCCCCCTTCCTTGGGGGCCATATTGTTGCTCTCCTCTTCACCTTGCTCCCAGAAGGCAACAGGGGAGGGTTACTTACCTTCCTAACATGGCGATCTTTCTGTAATGCACTTCACTCTTTTCCCTATCCAAGATGGTGACACCTCTCCGTCCTGTTTTGTCACTTCCTGTTCCTGTACATCACTTCCTGTTTTTTCTGTATATAAGGGATCAGAACCTTTCCTTCCTTGCGTTGCAACACTCCTTGTTCCTGCTGGTGTGTCCTCGCTCCTGTTGGTTCCGTGGCTCCTCTTTTGGTGATTCCTTCCTTCCGTTGGCGCTTCTTTTCCCCTTGCGCCTTCTGCTCCAGCTTGTCTTCCAGTCTTCTCCTGGTTCCTTTTGGGCTCCTGGTCTTCCAGTGTTTTCTGGCTCCTTGTCTTCTCCTTCATTCCTGGAGTCTCATCAACATCAGAGGTTTTTTCCCTCTGGGGTTTTCCTCTTGGGACTCCTTCTGGAGGGCACTGGCTGCTTAGGCTTTAATTGTCAGCAGCACCGTGGCTACCGGAAGGGGTCGCCCCTATCTCGGCCAAACCAGGACTTACAAGAACCGAAGCCGGGAACCGTCCCAATGCCTCAAGACTGGTAAGAAAGACCCTAAAACTGACAGATTGCAATGCCCAAAAACCCGCATGGATACTTCACAGTCCTCTCCTACCGAAGGGTCGGTAGAAACAGCACAAGCATTAGTGCAGACGGTTCAACAACAAGCCCAAGAACTACAACAGCTACGAGAAGAAAACTTAGCCTTACGTCACGAGCTGACAACCAAGACATCCAATGTACCCATGGTCTCTGCCTCTACTCCTCGTTATTTTGGAGATCCCAACAAGCTGAAGGAATTCTTGGATTCCTTGACTGTGTTTTTTGCATTTCGTCCTGCCCAATTTTCCTTGGAAATAACTAAAGTTGGGTACCTGATTAGTGCCTTGTCTGGCCCTGCCCTAGCATGGGCAACACCCTTGGTAACCACAGAAGACCCACGACTGTCTAATTATGCGTCTTTTCTTGAGTCATTTAAACAGATGTTTGAAAGATCTGGGCTGGAGACATCAGCGGAAGAAGCCTCGTGTGACATCCAACAAGGAAGTCAGGACGTCTTGCAGTACATCACACGTTTCAGGCAATTGGCGGCAGAAACTACTTGGGTGGAATGAACACTGGTAACCCTTTTTCGCAGAGGGCTGTGAGAAGAAATCAAAGATGAGTTGGTACATTCTCCTCGTGCTGAGACTATGACTGAGTTAATGGACTTAACATTATCAGTTGAACATCGTCTCAATGAACGTCATTTGGAGAGACGAAAGTCACGACTCCAGCAGCATACCAGAGTAACCCGACCTAATGTTCGTAAAACAGAAACCCCTGTGTCCGACATACAGCCTTCCACAGGAGAAGAACCTATGCAGATAGGCTTAACTAGGGGACTCCTGTCTGAGGCCGAACGTGAACACAGAAGAAAACAAGGACTGTGTCTGTATTGTGGCGCCTCAGGGCACATGATTCGCAATTGTCCCACTCGTCCTCCTAGGCAGTCGGAAAATGCCAAATCCCGTCCTCTGTGAGAAGGGAGAGGACGGGATGGTCTGGAATCCCTTCGATCTGTACCTCGAACAAAACTTCCACCTCTCTCTTTCTTCTGCCTATGCTTGTAAGGATGCCAGATGGAGTAGAAGAGAAGATACTAGCATTGTTGGATAGTGATGCCAGCGAGATGTACTTGGATAAAGCATGGGCTAATGAGAGGCAAATTAGTCGTGTCCCTAAAGAGATCCCGGAACAAGTCCATACTGTGGATGGAACTCCTCTCATTTCCAGGCCAGTCAAACACATGGCACCGTTATTACAACTTACATTTGGAAAACACCAAGAACACTTGTCTTTTGACCTGATCGCCTCACCCAGCCACGTCATGATCTTAGGTATACCTTGGCTAATCAGACATAACCCATATATCAACTTGGAGACAAGAACCATTTCCCTGTCATCTCATTTCTGTCAACAATTCTGTTACCCCACTGAAGAATACTGGTCTCCTAAGGTAATGCCTAAGATAAGAAAGGAAGCCGGTACCTCCGTTAACTCCATCCAAGGCGTACCAAGTCACTACCATACATACGCTGGAATCTTTCAGAAGTCTGCGAATGTGACATTACCTGCTCATAGGGAGTTTGACTGTGCCATTCCATTGGAACCTGGAGCAACAGTACCCTTTGGAAGAGTATATCCTCTCACTGAACCCGAGAAAGAGACTCTCAGACAATACCTTGAGGAAAATCTCCAGAGTGGCCTCATCGTTCAATCCTCGTCACCTGCCGGGTCACCCCTCTTCTTAGTCCCCAAGAAGACCAAAGATCTCCAACCATGTATTGACTTCAGAGGCTTGAATAAAGTCACCATCAAAGACCGCTATCCGTTGCCCTTGATTAAGGATATCTTGGAGTCGGTAAGAGGGGCTCAAATGTTCACCAAGTTGGATCTCAGGCGTGCCTATCATCTCCTTCGAATCAAAAAAAGGGGATGAGTGGAAAACCGCATTTCGAACCCTGTTAGGGCATTTCGAATACCAAGTTATGCCTTTTGGGCTGACAAACGCCCCTTCCATCTTTCGAAGGTTCATGGACAACGTGTTCTTGGATCTCTTAAACCAGATAGTGGTTATATACCTAGACGACATATTGATCTACTCAGCAGCTCCTGAGTTACATCGCACGCACGTCATGCAAGTCCTGGAAAGACTATGCCAAAATAGTCTCTTCTGTAAACCTGAAAAATGTGAATTTGACAAATCCGAGGTAGAATATTTGGGTTATCGAATCAACAAGACAGGAATAGCCATGGATCCTCAAACGGTACAGGCTATTTTGGATTGGCCATCACCTTTGACCTTTAAAGAAACACAGTGTTTCCTATGGCAAACATTTACCGTCAATTCATTGACAACTTTGCTCACCAAACCAGCTTCATATCCCAAACGTTAAAAAAGGAATATCTCCGGCAAGGGTTCAAGTGGACCGAAGCTCCCGAACAGGCTTTCCAGTCCCTAAAAAATGCCTTCACACAAGCACCCATTTTCCGACACCCTGACACAATAAAGACATTTTTCGTGGAGACAGACGCGTCAGACAGAGCTGTTGGTGCTGTCCTCCTCCAACAACAAGAAGATGACGGACTGGAACATCCTGTGTTTTACCTGTCACATGTCCTGTCAGACTCTGAAAGGAACTGCTCTGTTCTAGGACGGGAACTACTTGCCATGAAGATGGCCTGCCGTGAATGGAGGCAGTTCTTAATGGGAACTAAAGAACAATTTGAAATCAGAACAGACCATAGAAACCTCCAATGTCTCCGTAACATTCAATGCCAAAATAGCCGCCAAGCCCGGTAGGCTTACTTTTTTAGCCAGTATGACTTTGTCGTCTCCTATACACCAGGTTCTCAGAACACTTTGGCAGATGCCTTGTCTCATCGTTATCCAGAAAGACCTACGCCCCCACAACATCATCAACATCAACGGCATCATATATAAACATGTATTGACCATCTTAGGGCGATGTCGGTCGGAAAGGCTCCGAACAGCATTTGGATTTTCCTAAACCGAGTCGGAAACATTTCCGACCGACCGATTAGGATAGAAAGGTAACCATTCGATCATTCCGACTTGTTCCAACCTTCATTCGGAAACTCTGAGTCGGTCAGAGCCGATTCGTACAGCTCAATGGATAGCGTGTCTGACCGACCGATTATGATGTCGGAGTCCGACAGCCTTTCCGACTCGGTCTGCCCGACACGAAAAGTCTGTCGGAAACTGACTTTGGAGTCCCCTAGCAGGCCCCCCTTCATCCAGAGAGCTTTGTTTGGGGGCCGTGGGGGTACCCAAGGGACCCCATTGTAGAACCATGCACAGTGTGACAGGCACCAGGGAGTGCCCGCCACAGGGTGCAAGGTTTTCTGAAACCACCCCTTTTTTCAATGGGAGCCTGTGTTGTCAGTCAGAACACAGGCTCCCATTGAAGTCAAAGTGAGACTTTCCAAACGGTGTTCGGAAGCATCATAATCAGTCGGTCAGAACCTCTGACCGCTAGTCGGTCGGAACCGTTTCCGACAAGGAGTTGGTCGGAAAGCTTTCCGACCAACATCGTAATGAGGCCCTTAGTGTCAAGTGATTCCAGCAGCAGGTACCCAGCACAAATATCTTGCAACCTCGATCATTGCTGAGCTTGGAAATCATTACGCTTTTTTTCAAAACTATTCTTTCAAGGTTATTATATTTCATGAAACCATACAGTGCTAAAATGTTGCTGCCATACAAAACTATGATCTACATCTGAGGAGGAGAATGACTGAAACTCCTACAGTGTATTACATTTAGACATGTGAGAAACTCATGTAATTTGCTGCAGCGTAGTTATGTGAAATTTCCTACAACATTACATGAAATTACTCATCATTACCTAAAATGCATCTTACAGTCAAAAAATGTAAAAATTCAACTCAAAAATGTAATTGTAGTTTTGCACTACAAAATTACCTGAGCAGTCTGCTGGGAAAATTGCCTCATGAGTTAAAAACACTGCAGTTCGTGTTTGGATTTGTAGTTTCGTGTTTAAAAATTACTCAAATGGTCCACTTGGGTAAAAAAATTCTTGAAATGCTGCCTGCTTGCCTGAAATGGTACATCTTGCATTAAAACTTCTCTGCAAATTATGAAATGTGGCATAATGGTGCAATCTCTGTAATTTTGTGTAAAATTTGATCAAGGAGAGCATTATTTACTATCATCTTCATTGCCCTCCAGTGGTTATCCGCAAACAGGGAGCAAGTTAAATTCATATGATAAAATGATACGGGTAGCTGTTAACTACCTGTAGTTTTGTGCCCCTCAATCAATATGAAGACCCTGTATTTTCTTGCCAACAAACCAGCATCTTTGCTCTATTTATGTATATTACCAATCTGCTTACTAAGCATTAGTTGTTTAGAACATCGATTTTTCTTTCCAGAACAAATTGTGTTGGGTCCAACTTCACCAAACCACCTGCAAAAAGAAGATGGATCTCAATGTCAGGGCAAATAAGTGAACTCTCATTGTACAAGATGGTAAATCCACCACAGCGTGTCAGATCTGTTCTGAGCTTACTTGAAGCTATCTGCTGAGAGAGGTAGATTGTGTACATATTGTGTACTCATGCGGCATGTTGCTATTTTCCAAGCTGAGCACTTGGCTAGACATCCTTGCTGCCTGGTTTGCTCTGACAATTTTGCAGAGCAGTGTTCTGCGATGACCTGGACGCGTCTATTGGGAAAGGCAGCAGTGAGGCTGCTGAGTCAGGCTGTGGGTAACAGACATCATACTTGGGCTTTACTTTGTGTGTCAAGCGGTATCATGATTCTGAAAAAAAGGGGTGTGATCAAGCCTATGATGTATCCTTTGCAACTTGGTGGTCTGTCAATAGAATTCCACTATATATAAGATGAAGGTTGAGTATTCCTGTGATGTCATGTCCTGTTTAAATCAAATAAAGGGGAGGCAGATTTGGTGTAAAAAAGTATTGCAACACATTCCTTCTCTATTTTTCAAGTCGTGTTCATTGCCCAGTTATTTTTATTTTGGCCACTGATTTTTGCTCCTTGCATTTGAATTTCTTTTTGGATCTACTCATAGATTAACTGGCCTGGCTTTTATCCATTCCCTGATGCCATGGATAGTTTGATGCCTGACTTAACTTCTACTAGATTAATCTCCATTTTCAGTTAAGAACTTCCAGGATTGTAAAGGAGTTTTTTTTACCTTGTGCTTTTTTCTCTTATTTGGGACACCCTGAATGGAGATATGTGACCCCTATTGATACGCTTTCTGAATTTATTGAGAATATAACCCAAGTTGGGGGCCCGCATATCCTTTGGTAACAAGTACATACTCAGTGTTCCAATCCTAAGACAGAGTACCCGTGGACTATAACCCCACAAACCTCCTACACATCAAATTGAAAGGTGCATTCTGGGTAACAATCAGACCTATGCGATTCACAGTATTTGTTGTTAGTAGGTTCCACACCATTATTTATCGTGAATAGAGACACTCAAGAATACGCACTAAGGATATATCTTTATAATTCATTTAAAATAACAAGATCAAAATCCTATTCTAATGCATAAAATGTGCATAGTAGTAACTACAGAACAAACAAGATAGTGGCAATAACTGTGACTATCAGGTTAAATTAAGGAAAATTTGCAACATTATTATGGTAATTCAGTATGTCACTCGATTTGTCCTCCAACCTCTCCTTTCCTATCTGTAGCTAAACAATTGTAGCACTGAATGGAGCCTGTAGGAATTATTAGGTGGTCTTGTTTCTCGCCTGCTTACCTTAATGGGACAACTAATGTGTTGTTTTTCACAAAAGGGAGTTACTGTCTCTCCTCGTGTTCCCAGCATTTATGGCATTTCACCAAAAAAATCCAAGGCAGCAGCCAGTGTCCTTGTCTTTGAAGAAGATGTTTGCAGCTTCTGCACCAATCCATGATCTCTCCCTCTCGTTTGCTTCAGGTATATATATGTATATATATATATATATATATATATATATATATATATATTCACTGAAAAAAACACAGGTTTCAGGGACGTTATAGTTAGTCTGACATTTCACTCATACAAAACAGAGAAATTCAGCCGTTATAGTTAGCTGAGCTAACTATAACTTGCGTCCCCGCAATGCACTGCTGATGACGTCACATATTACATCACTCATGACATGGTCAGTGACATCACTGATGACATCTCAAATGATATCACTGATGACATCATCCAGAGACTGAGTGTTTCTAAAAAGTTTAAGAATGTTTTATATATATATATATATTACCTACTGGCGGTCTCCAGTAGGTAGTTATAGTTAGGACCTAGTTTCCATAGAAAAAACGTTTTTTGTTTTCCCAATAACTTTGGCGCCGTTTGACGAATCTTCGCGAGATTTTCAAAACTAGTGGGGCACTTCGGTGAGCTCCTGTCTTAAAAGTTTCAGGGTGATTCGTCAAGCGGGGGCCGAGAAAAAAGGGGGGTCCCAAAATGCGTTTTCCCCATGTAATTTTCCATAGGAAACTTTAGACAAAGCTACAGCCCGAACTGCTGAACGGAATTACACCAAATTTGGCAAAAAGGTAGGTCTTGATTCAGAAAGATCCGTTTTTGTTAAATGGTGTAAATCCGTTCAGTAGTTGCTGAGAAATTAAAGAAAGAAAAAGTTTCGATATCTGTGGCCGAGGAGGGTTCGCGAACCCTCCCGACCACGAGCTTCATTCTAATTGGCTGCCAACACTCCAAACTAGGAAGTGTTGGCTGCCATCTTGTGACTCGGTAAACAGAAAAAAGAGGTTAAAAAACAATAAAAGGGGGCAGGGTAGAAACACCCTGACCCCCTAGGCCTGCTCAGGGGGTCCCACAAAAAGGATTTTTTTAAAATAATTTCAGCGGAAATCGCATTGGGGTCGCAAATTCCGCCGAAATTATTTTTAAAAAACAAAGCGCGGGCTCCCGCGCTTCGTTTTCAAAAAGCCCCCGGGTGGGCAAGGTCCCGGGGGCACTGCCAATTAATTAGCGGGGGCCCACTGAGACATCCTTTCACTCACCAACACACCCATACACACACTCACCCACCCATACAGCTGTTTCCACATGTACTCTTGAACCCATACACACAGTGAATCAACCACTCAAACATCTATGCACAGAGTCACACACCTCTCACCCACCCACACACACACTCAGGCACCCATACAAATACTCAGGCAACCAATCGATAACCCATATAGACACTCATGTAGCTACTGACCAACCCATGCAGCAGCTTACACACCAACAGACAGACTGATACAGACATTCACACAGTTTAGTCACTAACCCATGCATTCAGTAAGACACATGTAATCACTCACTTAAACAGTCACGCACCTACTAAATCCTCCATCCAGACACCTATACAACCAATCATTCTTCAAAACACCTTGGCATATATATAATACATATTTAAACTTTAAAGAAAAACACAGTCACTGGATGATGTCATCAGTGATGTCATCAGTGATGTCATTTGAGATGTCATCAGTGATGTCATGAGTGAAGTCACTGACCATGTCATGAGTGATGTAATATGTGACGTCATCAGCAGTGCATTGCGGGGGCGCGAGTTATAGTTAGCTCAGCTAACTATAACGGCTGAATTTCTATGGTTTTGTACGAGAGAAATGTCCAACTACCTATAACGTCCCTGAAACCTATGGTTTTTTCAGTGAATTTCTAAGGTTTTTTAATTGCTAGTTCCTAACTATAACGTCCCTGAAACCTGTGGTTTTTTCAGTGAATTTCAATGGTTTTTTAAATGCTAATTTCTAACTATAACGTCCCTGAAACCTATGGTTTTTTCAGTGAATTTCAAATGTTTTTTAAATGCTAATTCCTAACTATAACGTCCCTGAAACCTGTGGTTTTTTCAGTGAAATTCTAAGGTTTTTTTAAATGTTAATTACTAACTATGACGTCTCTAAAACCTGTGTTTTTTTCAGTGAAAAAATAATAATATATATATATATAGATATATATAGATATATATTTATCTATATGTATATATACTCAAAATATGCATATGTAATAAATATTTTGTAATTGTTTTAAAAAAAATGTTAATTACAATTTTTTTAATTTTTTTAATATATACTTTAAAAAAATATATATACACATATATATAATATGTGTATTTATATATATATTTTTTTTAAATAAAAACATGGAGTCGCGTACGGGACGTGAATCCCTGTACATTGCCGACCGTTAGTTCCGAATCCGCGTACAGAATGCGGCTCCTGCGTGATTTTTCACATATATATTTTTCATATATATAGACAATAATAGTATTAGGTTCAAGGTTAGAGGTTTGGTAAGATAGTTACTAAACTTGTATATTAATAAATGAAACTTATGAAAATGTTTTTTTAATGGTAATTTCAGGAATCGCGGTATGTCCGCGTAGATTGCAACTCCCGGATTCGCGTACGGGACGCGAATCTATCGGTTTTTTAAAAATAGAATTGTGTATAAATTCTGATTTATTTACTGTTATTTAAATGAAGAGGTACAGCTATTTGAAATTGAAATATTAAAGCATACAACCTAATATTGTTCAAATGCAAAAAAAAATTAAAAACCGGAATCGCGTCCAGAAACGCGGTGGCACCGCGTAGGAGTCGCGCACCCCATGTGACACAAAAAAAAGAGATTTGATTGGTCAAACAACCTGTCATCATTAAACTTGCTAGATCCCTCCCTCTTTCTTCTTCTTTAGGGTGTGGTCACCAACAGTCACTCTCGTTCTAGGACCAGCTATTTTGCAGGAAGGTTGGTGTTTTTTACATTTTGTTTTTCACCTATCAAAAGGGCAACATCAAGAGACCTGCAAGAAGAGGAGGAGCAGACCTTGCTGAACGAAGAGGATGAACCCCCAAGAAAGAAAAAGGAGAGCATTGTTTGGGAGTTCTCTGCAATTCCAGAAGGAACAAAAAAGTAAATGCTCAAAAGGTGACATGCAAGGTATGTCAGAAGGTGCTGTCTTGGGGCTCCGAGCGCAAATATTCTTGCTGCACATCCTCAATGTACAAACATTTGAGGAGGATGCATGGTAACCGTCTCGCCAGAACCGAACTGGAAAGACTGAAGAGTGCTGATGAAGGAGAAGGGGCGCAGTCATCAACAATCCAACCTGGTGACAAGGTGCAGAGCATACCACCAACTCTGGCTCATTTTGCAAAAAAGTGCAAAACTGTTTTGAGTGTGGGTGAGCAAGTTGTTCAAACAATGCTGGACACTATAAATGCTCATCATTGTTAATTTTTTTTTGTTCCTGCAGTTGCGCACACTATTTTGTGCTAGTTTGTTTGTTTAATTTTTGGAATTCAAAATGTAAAAAACTACAAAATAGTTATAAAAACACAAAAAATATATAAAATAGTTTCAAAAAGAAGAAAAACAACGGTTCTAACGTAACCAACTATTCTGGTTTAAAAAAGAAAAGCTATATGTTGTACGAATACATGAGTCAATAGATAGTATCTGTGTGATTGCATTAGTGCGTATGTAGTGTCTGAGTGATTGGAAGAATAAATTAGTAGAGTGTGAGTGAATGGTTGAGTGCAAGAGTAGTGCCTGAGTGAATGGATGAGTGCATGAGTAGTGCCTGAGTGAATGGTTGAGTGCAACTGTAGTTCCTGAGTGATTGCATGACTTCATGGGTAGTGCCTGAGTGATTCTGGGAGTGCGTGGGTAGTGCCTGGGTGATTGGATGAGTGCATGGGTAGTGCCTGAGTGACTTTATGAGTGCAAGGGTAATGACTGGGTGCTTAGATCAGTGCATGGGTACTGCCTGAGTAAAAGGATGACTGCAAGAGTAATTCCTGAGTCATTGGGTGAGTGCTTGGGTAGTGCATAAGTCATTGCATGTGTGCATGGGTAGTCCTTGAGGGAATGGCTGAGTGCACGGGTACTGCCTGAGTAAATGGTTGAGTGCAAGAGTAGTTCCTGAGAGATTGCATGACTGCATGGGTAGTGTCTAAGTGATTGCATGACTGAGTGGGTAGTGCCTGGGTGATTGCATAACTGGAGAAGTAGTGCTTGGGTGATTCGATGACTGTATGGGTAGTGCCTGAGTGGAAGGATGGGTGCAAGGGTAATGTCTGGATCATTGGATGAGTACATAGGTAGTGCCTGAGTGAATGGATGAGTGCATGGATAGTGCATGAGTGAATGGTTGAGTGGTGCAAGAGTATTGCCTGAGTGATTTAATGAGTGCATGGGCAGTGCCTGGGGGATTACATAAGTGCACAGGTACTGCCTGAGTGAATGGTTGAGTGCAAGAGTTGTGGATGATTGATTACATGACTGCATGGGTAGTGCCTGGGTGATTGCATGAGTGCAGGAATAGTGCGTGGGTGATTGGATGAGTGAATGGGTAGTACTTCAGTGGAAGCATGGGTCCAAGGGTAATGCCTGGGTCATTGGGTGAGTGCTTAGGTAGTGCCTGAGTGAACGGTTGAGTGCATGGGTAGTGACTGAGTGACTTTATGAATGCAATGGTAAGGAGTGGGTGCTTAGATCAGTGCATGGGTACTGCCTGAGTAAAAGAATGACTGCAAGAGTAATGTCTGAGTCATTGGATGAGTGCATGGGTAGTGCATGAGTCATTGCATGAGTGCATGGGTAGGCCTTGAGGGAACGGCTGAGAGCACGGGTACTGCCTGAGTGAATGGTTGAGTGCAAGGTTAGTGCCTGAGCGATTACATGACTGCACGGGTAGTGCCTGGGTAGTTGCACGAGTGCGTGGGTAGTGCTTTGGTAATTGCATGAGTGCAGGAATAATGCGTGGGTGATTGGATGAATGCATGGGAATTACTTGAGTGGAAGCATGGATGCAAAGGTAATGGCTGGCTCATTGGATGAGTGCATAGGTAGTGCCTGAGTGAATGGATGAGTGAATGGGTAGTGCCTGAGTGAATGCTCGAGTGCAACAGTAGTGTCTGAGTGATTGCATGACTGCATGCATAGTGCCTGGATAATTGTGTGAGTGCGTGGGTAGTGCCTGGGTGATTGCATGAGTGCAGGAATAGTGTGTGGGTGATTGGATGAGTGAATGGGAAGTACTTGAGTGGACGCATGGGTCCAAAGGTAATGCCTGGGTCATTGGATGAGTGCTCAGGTAGTGCCTGAGTGGATGGATGAGTGCTTGGGTAGTGACTGAGTGACTTTATGAGTGCAATGGTAATGAGTGGGTACTTAGATCAGTGCATGGGTACTGCCTGAGTAAAAGGATGACTGCTAGAGTAATGTCTGAGTCATTGGATGAGTGCATGGGTAGTACATGAGTCATTGCATGAGTGCATGGGTAGTCCTTGAGGGAATGGCTGAGTGCACGGGTACTGCCTGAGTGAATGGTTGACTGCAAGAGTAGTGCCAGAGTGATTGCATGACTGCATGGGTAGTGTCTAAGTGATTGCATGACTGCATGGGTAGTGCCTGGGTGATTGCATAACTGGAGAAGTAGTGCTTGAGTGATTCGATGACTGTATGGTTAGTGCCTGAGTGGAAGGATGGGTGCAATGGTAATGTCTGGATCATTGGATGAGTGCATAGGTAGTACCTGAGTGAATGGTTGAGCGCATGGATAGTGCCTGAGTGAATGGTTGAGTTGTGCAAGAGTATTGCCTGAGTGATTTCATGAGTGCATGGGCAGTGCCTGGGGATTACATAAGTGCAGGGGTACTGCCTGGGTGATTGGAAGAGTGTATGGAGAGTGCCTGAGTGCAAAGGTAATAACTGGGTGCTTAGATCAGTGTGTGGGTAGTGCCTGAGTAAAAGAATGACTGCAAGAGTAATCCCTGGGTCATTAGATGAGTGCATGTGTAGTGCCTGAGTGAATCGTTCAGTGCAACAGTAGTGCCTGAATGATTGCATAAGTACATGGGTTGTGCCTTGCTGATTGAATAACTGTGGGGGTAGCGCTTGTGTCATTCTATGAGTGCATGGCAAGTACCTGAGTGAAAGTATGAGTGCAAGGCTAATGCCTGGGCCATTGGATAAGTGTATCGTTAGTCCTTGAGGGAATGGATGAGTGCATAGGTAGTGCCTGAGTGAATGGTTGAGTGCAAGAGTTGTGCCTAAGCCACTGCATGAGTGCATGGGTAGTGCCTGGGTGATTGCATGAGTGCAGGGGTAGTGCCTGGGTGACTGGATGAGTGCATGGGAAGTACCTGAGTGAAAGTATGGGTGCAAGGCTAATGCCTGGATCATTGGATGAGTACATGGGTAGTCCTTGAGGGAATGGATGAGTGCATGGGTAGTGCCTGTGTGAATGTTTGAGTGCAAGAGTAGTGTTTGAATGATTGCATAAGTACATAGGTAGTGCCTGGGTGATTGAATGAGTACAGGGGTAGTGCCTTGGTGATTGCATGAGTGCATGGATAGTGCCTGGGTGATTGCATGAGTGCAGGGGTAGTGCCTGGCTGATTGGATGAGTTTATGGCTTGTGCCTCAGTGAATGGTTGAGTGCACCAGTAGTGTCTGAGTGAATGGTTGAGTGCAAGAGTAGTGCCTGAGTGATTGCATAACTTCATGGGTAGTGCCTATGTGATTGCATGAGTGCATGGGCAGTTCCTGGGTGATTGCATGAGTACAGGAGTAGTGCCTGAGTAAAGGGATGAGTGCATGGGTACTGCCTGAGTGAATGGTTGAATGCAAGAGTAGTGCCTGGGTGATTGGATGAGTGCATGGGCAGTTCCTGGGTGATTGCATGAGTGCATGGGTAGTGCCTGTGTGAAAGAAAGAATGCAATGGTAATGACTGTGTTATCCTATTAGAGCAAGACTTGTGCTTCAGAGAATGGATAAGTGCATGGGTAGTGTCTACGTGAAAGGATGACTGTCTGCTTGATTACATGAGCAACATAATGATAGTTTTCAAGTAGTGTAAAGGATCAACATTATTTACATTAGAAACAAATAACATATAATTAAACTTTAAACATTTTTTCACGTTATCATGCATATTATATTATGTATTCTTACCTTTTAAGTAATATAGATACAGTACTCAGTAGAAGTATTTTAGAGTAGTATTCTCCTAAACAGCATTAAAACTCTTTTCAAACTTCAACAGTACCAACTATAAAGAAGAAGAAGAAAAACTGTTATTTAATAATATATTACAGAAATTATCAAATATTTTTAAGAACACAACGTAAATTTAGAATTACATAACATATCCAGTTTCCCCTTTTGCTGCTCTCAGATTCCACTTAAGTTCGCTATACACAGTGATTTCAATGTAGTATCATCATTGAACAGCGGGGGGGGAAACAATTAAATTGGTTGTAGAAAAAAAACCCAAGCCAGTGTACAGCATCAGTTTCAATATCTGTAGGTATGTGTTTTTCTATCTACACTTTGTTAATTACTTCCTTCATCTACATTCACTCTATTATTTATCTCAAAAATATTTGCCAAAATGTAGACTCTCATTTACATCTGGTACAATATAGAGAACAAATATATAAACTACTTGCTTTTAAACACAATTTTCCAAATGCAATATCAATTAGTGGAAATAAGATTCCAAACACTAATTATAAATACTAATAGTTTGCACTCCTGTCTTCTTTTTGTTCACATCTTCCCAATAGGCCGAATGATGTACTCAAAACTTTGGCTTCAAATATAACAAATATGAATTTTGTAATTTATAAGGCAATCTAGGTTTGAATTCCAAGTGGGCATCATTGCAATGTGTCCATCCTTTATTACACTTTAAAAACACAGTATAGTGTCCAGATGTTGTTGTAGGTCCATCATGGAAAATAATAGCCACTGCTGTAAAAGTTCTTCCTGAAATAGTTATTTGACTTGCTTTAAAATCTGTAATTTTGGGGGTCTCGCTACCGATGGAGTGAGACGCACGCCGTGGGAGCTCCGGGCCGCCGCTGTGGATTTAAGCTTTCTAAGCGGCGCTGGGGTCCCGTGAGAACCACTACCTGGGGCGCCTGACCTGCGGAGAGACTGGAGCTGCTGTGGAAAGGTTCGGTGCTCCCCTTGACTAGCCGGCGGCGGCGTGAACGGAGCTGTGGGGGAGTGCTCCTTCCTGCGAGAGCGCGGCTGCCATCTTGGCATTCTCGGCCCCGTGATCCTCCACCGCTCAGCGGCCACGCATCGGGGGCATCCAGCGGAGGCGACTGGGACCAGAGACAGAGGTACGGAGACTTGGGCTCCCTGTCGCTGACTTGCTGAGGGGGCACTTTCTGCCGGCGACCCCGCTAGCCGCCATCTTGAGCCTTTGTAAGGCCTAGCTTGTGCGGCCGGCGCTCCGGGGGGGGGAAGCTCCCTACGCGGCTGGCCCCCGGAGAGCTCCTGACTGCATAGCCAGTGGTGCGGAGCGGGAGGCGGTGGAACGCTTGACGCCGTGGGATCCTGAACAAGGCAGAGGTTACAGCGGTCACCTCCTTGGGCCTCTTGGGGCTTGGGGAGCTCCGGATGGAATTAGATCCCCCACATTCCTGCACCGCTGCACCGGGGTGCCTGCCCTGCCATCGGGGGCCCGGAGCGGCAGCTTAGGGGCCTGGACCACTCTATGTGGATGCACCGGGGGCTTGCTGCCACACCGCCTCCATCGCCGCTCTCAACTCCGACTGGTGGGGCCTGCGGCCTGGCTTGCCTTTCTGCGGTTCTGTGGCGACAACGTGGGAGCCCCCCGGTGAGTGCCTGCTAATCGTCGCCGCCTAGCCATCCCCCGTGGGCCGTGTGTGTCCCTGTACCTGATGGCACGGGTGCCTCTGCGGATCCTAGAAGTTCCCTGGGGGGCCCTGGAGGGGGGTGCTCCAGCCCCTAGTTCGACATCACTCTGGGCCCCGGGGAGCCCCGACAACGGCGACCCTTCCACAGCAGCCTCTAAACACGCTTGTGAATCCTGCCCGTAACTTGGGACATCGGGTGGGGAGTATAGCGGCCTGGGGGCGCGGCCCTACCCCATGGTGGACGTGGCGCTCAGTGGAGAGGGTGCCCCCTGACATCGAGGGATTGCCGGCCCTCCATCGGGCACTGCACCTCCAGATACTGGCTGGTTCTCGCCCTCGATATACCCTCTGGAGGTGCTGAGACATCGCCCTCGGGGGAGGGGGGTGAGGGCACCTGTGAGGCGGACGGGCACTGGACCTGCGGCAAACGCTGGGATCGGAAGCCGGGGGGTCCTCTCTGCCCCTGGCGCCAACCCCCGTTTGGTGCGGGAGACTCACCACTGAACACCCCCGCGGAGGGACACCAGCACGCTTCACTCACCTGGCCTGGGCCTTGGGGCCTCAGCTGCGCTGCCCCGACCTGTGCTCAGGACTCGTTTCAGTGGCCGGCGGAGTGCCTGGGGGGCCCTGGGGATTTGAGGAGACGCTCCCCTGGCCGCCCACCTACCACCTTACCAGCGTCTGGCCCCGGCTGGCTGTGCCGCCCCTCCTTACCTGACCAGACAGCCATTAGGCCTTGTGCAACACTTCTTGGCCTTGATCCCCTGTCCGCCACATGGGACTCTGAAGCGGCATGACTCGCTCAAGGGCTGGGAAGGACTCTGCTGCACCCCTGAAGGACAACCCGGTCACAGCCCTGTGGAACAGATCGGGCTCCACCCCTGTAGTGGAAATGGCTTCATCGGTGGGGGGGCCCTCAGACCCCGTCACGCAGTCCTTTATGGCCGGCTTCATGCAATAACTTAAATCTGAAATCGGCTCCCTTAGAGCGGAGGTACAGTCCTGCGTCAAGGAACTTAGGAGAGACGTTGTGGAGCTTAGAGAGTGGACGACGTCGAAAAAACTGTTGACGCTCGCACGGAGGACCAGGAGCAATTATGGCAGCGCTTGGCCATCCTGGAGGAACAGCACATAGAGCTGCAGATCAAGCAGGAGGACTTGGAAAACAGGGGCTGCCGCAATAACCTGCACCTGAGGGGGTCCCTGTTGGGGCGGAGGGCTCGGATATTTTGACTTTTGTGGCAGACCTACTACAAGAAATCAGAGGAGATGATGATGCATCTCCGCCGGCCTTGGACCGAGCACATCGGGTGTCTGGCCCCCCCTGGCCTCATCCTTGACATTCTGACCCGGGTCCACTTTTTCACTGAGAAGGAGGCCATCCTCAAGGCAGCGCGATCCAAAGCAGAGCTCACCTTTAGGGGCGCTACCATCCAGCTGTTCCAAGACCTCGCACCCACCACGCTACGTTGCCGCAGGGACTTCAAACCCATTACTGACAAGCTACGGGAGCTGGGGATCCGGTACCAGTGGGGGCACCCGTTTGCTCTCATCTTCCAGTGGGAGTCAAAGCGCCGGGTACTGCGGTCCTTTCAGGAGGCTGCACAGCTGCTCCAAATTCCGGTCACTCCGCCATCCAGCCCCTCAAGACTGTCCTCCCTAAACCGTGAACCTGCAAAACCTCAATGGGCTAAAGTACATCGCTCCAGACGTCCGTCCCACCGGGGAGAACGCGCTTCATCCCAAGCGAAACAAGACATCATCCAGCACCTCTGCTCCTTAGATGGTGAGCGCTCACCCCCGGGCTCCCAACCTTCCGAGAAGTAACTACCAGGCGCCCCTTCAAGTTTTCTGGATGTACACCACCCGCGCCGACCCTTCACGAGAGTAATACTGGTACCCCACTCTCCTGACATGATCGCCCCTCACCTCGACTGCACTCCGGCGGCGGTTCGGGATCGTGCCCCTGGACGGCGATGCTGATCTTCTGAGACCCGCTCCCCCTCCTATTTCTCGGAGAGTGACATCTCTGGGATGGCTTGTGCCGTTGAGCCTGGCTTGCTCCCGGACTGGAATAGGCCCTGTTGGCCCCGTTGGTCATTGTTATCTCTGGATACCTTGTCTTTCCTCTTTTGCTCCTCCTTGTCTCCCCTTCTTTTCTTCTTCCTTCCCTTTGGCGGGAGGGTGGTCCTGATTCGGGCAGGAGTTCTCCCCTTTGTGAATGTTGCTTCCTCTCCTTCTAGCACTGCCTTTGGCCCTGAGCTGCGCTGCCACTCTTCTCTTCTCCTTTGGCACTGCGTTGGGGGGATGGGATTGCGCTGCGTCCTACTCCACCTCCTTTGCTCTCGATGGCGCTTGCGCGCGACCTGCCTGACACATGACCTCCATCCCCTGTCTGAAACTTCTCTCCCTTAACGTAAAGGGCCTAAACTCCCCTAACAAGCGCCGTCAGATATGGTGATATCTCCTACAGCAAAACTCAGACATCATATTCCTACAGGAGACCCACTTGCTGAAGGAGGATGTCTCTCGCATGGCCCACCCTCGATATCCCCTCCAACTCTGGGCATCAGCATCCACTAAATCGGCTGGGGTGGCAATCCTTTGTCAGGCAGGCATTCGCCAGGAGGACTCCAGGGTGACCCGTAGCAAGGATGGCAGATTCCTCAAAGTGATGGTCAAGATCGGGCAGCGGACCCTTACCCTATGCAATATCTACGCACCAAACCAGGCTCAGGACTACTTCCTTAGGGGTTTATTGCAGGAACAGATATCACATGACGACTCTCACCTCATCCTGGGGGGCGATTTAAACCTGGTCTGAGAGGCGGGACTTGACCGCAGCGATGGCTCGTTCCATGGGGCAGGGGTTATGTCCTCCGCCTTAAAGAGACACCTAACTGACCTTGGACTAATAGATATATGGCGTTATCACTCTCCAGCTACCCGCGACTATTCTTACTATTCACATGTTCATCGCTCCTACTCGTGCATCGACTACATCTTCGTTTTGCACTCCCTTGTCAATGACACCCTCTCAGCGTCCATGTCCGACATCTCTGTCTCTGATCACGCCCACGTGGAACATCTCCTTCATGATCACTTCTCTCACTCAAACCGCTCCCCCCGGTGGCGCTTCCCCCCCACGTCCTCCGGGATCCCGTGGACGCGGCGGAACTTTGGGACGCTATTACGTCCTACTCTGAGTTTAATGACCTCCCTGAGTCCCCGCTCCCTGTGGTCTGGTACGCGTTTAAGGCCACGATCCGAGGCTGCATTACGTCTATTGCCATAGCCCGGGCTCGGGAAGCCCGCCTTTTCGAAGATAAACTCTCTCTGGATATAAAGGCACTTGAACGATTGGACCAGGAGCATCCCTTGGCGCTTCATAAGAGACGCCTCGCTATGCTTCAAGGCCAACTGCGGGCGCATAGAACCAATAAAGCGGAGCACGCCCTCTTAGCCCTGAAACAACGGTATTATGAGGGGGGAGACAAGGTGGGCAGGGTCCTGGCGCATCGCCTCCGGACGCGAGCCGCCAGGGCACACATCGCTAAAATTAAGCTAGAGGACGGTACCTGGGCTACCACCGAAGCAGCTAAATTACAAGCTTTTCAGGAGTACTACTCGTCCCTCTATACCAGGGAGTCGTCCAGCCCGGAACAGGTGCAGGCTGCCCTGGAGGCCTGTAAATGGTCTCCGATTAGCCGCTACCATGCTCAGCTACTGGAGGAGCCAATCACCTCAGAGGAACTTGTTGGCGCTCTGAAGGACCTTCCTCTTGGTAAATCCCCGGGACCAGACGGCCTACCGGTCTCTTTTTATCGTGCTTTTCTCCTGCAACTTAAGTCCTATCTACTCCGCCTCTTTAATTCTTTCTCAGACACGGTGGGGCCCTCCACATCTATGGCCATGGCTGAAATCGCCTTAATCCCCAAACCAGGAAAAGATCTTACGCTATGCTCCTCCTTCCGTCCCATTGCGCTCCTCAACACAGACCTTAAACTTTACACTAAAATACTCGCCAAGCGACTTGACCCGCACCTTCCTGGGCTCATCGAACCCGATCAGGTGGGCTTTATCCACCACCGGCAGGGTGCAGATAACGTGCGACGTATTGCACATTTAGTCGGGAAGGCGCACCACTGGAAGATTCCCTCCTGCTTGTTGTCACTCGATGCTGAGAAAGCATTTGACCGAGTGGATTGGGTATTCCTTCGAGCTGTCCTACATAAAATAGGGCTGGGCCCCCAGATGATCGCTCAAATCATGGCTCCTTATATCTCCCCTCGGGCTCAGGTGCGGATCAACGGCCAACTTACGAGCCCCATCTCTATCCACAGGGGCACCCGGCAGGGGTGTCCTTTATCCTCCCTCTTATTCGCACTCGTAGTGGAACCCCTCGCCACCATGATACGCCAGTCCCCGGATATCCATGGCATTAAACTTGGGGGGTTAGACCATAAAATTGCCTTGTTTGCAGATGATCTTCTCCTTACATTATCGTGCCCACGCTCCTCCTTACCTGCCTTGCACAGACTGCTCCAATTGTTTGAAAGGGTCTCAGGTCTCAAAATCAACCATGCGAAATCATGGGCTCTAAATCTCACGATTCCCGCTGAGGAAATCCCTGTACTCCAGTCTCTTGTCCCCTATCAATGGGCATCCCACTCCATCCGGTACTTGGGGCTCAACCTGACCCCCGATCTTGCCACGTGGTCACAAACGAACTGGCAGGAGTGTAAAAAGGTTGTCTTAGCGGACCTGAGAGCATGGAAATCCCTCCCGCTTTCCTGGTTGGGGCACTTAAAAGCGGTCAAAATGTCGGTACTCCCAAAGATACTCTATCTTTTCCAGACCCTTCCCACACCCATCCCGCAACATCAGATCCAGAGCCTCCAGCGGGAGCTCGTCACCCTTCTCTAAAACGATACTCTTGCTACCGCGTGACGGGGGGACTGGCTTGTCCTAATTTGTTAGAATATTATTGGGCATCACATCTCTGCTTTATTTCGGAATGGATGGCGTGGGAGAGGGAGAAAGTCTGGTTCCACATGGACAGGGCGGTGACCTGTTGGCCCATCTGGGACCTTGCCTGGCTTCCGCGGGAGGCCCGCTCTCGTAGCGCTTATATAGCAGACCCCACAAAGATGGTACTTGATATTTGGGATAAGTTAGCACTGCGTAGAGGCCTCACCTCCTTTCCGTCCCCCCACACTCCCATCGCTCGCAACTCCCATTTCCCGCCAGCCTACCACCCGCCTTTCTTCTCGGACTGGACTGAAGGGGGTTATCGGACGCTTAGGGACCTTTTCACGGGGGACTCCTTTAAATCTTTCGACCAATGTAAGCGGGACTTCCAGCTCTCGGAGGGGGCTAGATTTCAATACATTCAACTCAGACATTGGGTCCAGGCGTCATCCCTGACACGGGCGGCCACTCGACCTTTCACCCCTTTTGAGCGGCTGGTACGCTCCTTTGACAATTCCAGGGGCTTAATTTCACGCACATACCAAGTTCTCCAACACTCCCAGTGTGCCCCTCCGCATGCTTACCAGTCACGGTGGCGGTCAGCTTCAGACACCGACATTACACCCACACAATGGGAACATTTGTGGCGGGATATCCCGAAGGTCTTCCGTAGCATACCCCAGCGGGAAACCGCATACAAGGTCATGACACAATGGTATTACACCCCTCACAGACTGCACAAAATGTTTTCCACCTCCTCGCCTCTCTGCTGGCGCTGCACAGGTGCCCCAGGAGACTTTCTTCATATCTGGTGGACGTGCCCGCTCTTGACCATCTATTGGAAAGAGGTCCTTAGCCATATCAGACTGGTAATTGGCTACCCGCTGCCTGACAACCCGCTCAGGACTGTTCTGGGCCTCCGGCCGGTGAACCTGCGCGCCATGACCTGCCGAGATTGGCATCTAAGCCTTCATATGCTTGGTGCTGCCAAGCAAATCATCGCTCTCTACTGGAAAAAAGCCGAAACGCCCCGATCAACGTCTGGTTCACCCGCCTGTGGCACACAATGGCAATGGAATTACTCACGCCGCGTCTGCAGCTTCGAGACACTAACTTCAACAAGCTATGGCAACCGCTGGTGGACTACTTCTGCAGACTGGAACATGTCCGTCTCCAGCCCCCGAGGCTTCGGGCTCTACGCCTCTTTGAAGATGCTGTATGCCCCCCGGATGCTGATAGTCTCTGGGGACCCACTGACGGCACCGCCCGAACATCCCCCTCGGCGGCGCTCTCACCGCAGGCCCCGAGTGCTTCACCCTCATCCCCAGCATAGGCAGTCCTGACCTCTGTTTGAAACCTACCCCTGATAAGCATTGCCCTGGACTGTCATAACACTCCTGCCTCACCAACTCATGCTCCCAGTGCTAAGACGCGGCCGATCACCCCCGCCTTACCTTACCTTGCCTCTACTATATCTCTCTATCCCTCTCTCTGCTTCCACGTCTTCCTTTTTCTTTTTCTCTCTTTTCCTCTCTGCTTCTCAGGTTAGATATGTTGTTCTTAACTGGAACTGTGATCCCAATGAGCGGTTGTGCAATATACAACGACAGGCACAAGACCGTTCTGCCAGAGCTTTGATTAGAGATACAGCGACTAAGCTGACACCGCTAACTATCTAAAGCTTAGAGGTTAAGTTGCAGTAGGCCCAACTTTACTGCCACAACCACACTCAAGACTACCACTCCCTACTGTAAGTACTGCTTCTGATACTACCTTAGTTGAATATGGAAGATGACGAGAATGAATATTGTATAATGGACCTCGATTTCTGGCTGAAGCACTGTGTTGTAACATTGTGGGAGAACGGAAGATAGCATTGTCTGTAACTGCTCTTGTGTGATTACTCTAAATGCCAATAAAAACAAGTTTAAAAAAAAATTGTAATTTTTGTTTGCAATTTTCTTCCATTTGCTCGACAACGTTGTAGCATTAAAATGAGATATTTTCCAAATCTTTCTATATGTAATGTAGACAACATCTCTGATTTACAATACGAACATCTCATGTCTTGATTGGCTGTTTTTATCAATTTGTCAAAAGGTACTGATTTGCAGTCTGGTATTGTCAAGTATATGAATCGTTCTGTTTGTATTTCAGTGGTAGAAGTAAATGAACACTCTTCACATTTATGATCCCATCTGTATTCCTTCATGTTCTAATACTCCAAGCATAACCATTAGAAATTCTTGTGCATCTTGTTGTATATTCAGAGTAAATGTCAAAGAACCAGTACATCTATCTGAAAGATGCCGAATGCCAGAATCAGTATGGATTTTAGTTCTGTCAGTTACCAACTGTTGAAATACATAATATAGTGCAGTACAGAATCTTTTTTCACGATTTCCCATGATTTCATTATGAAGATCTTGTAGATAAAACACAACATTCAGAATCACATTAGCATAAAAGTTGATTCCTGAACTATTTTCCAACTGGTATCCTTCAATGTCATCAACAGTTTCCATTTTCTTTTTCTTTACGTCTTCAAATTTCTCTTCATTTGTTTTCTTTTTTTGAACCTCAATTCCATCTTTGACATATTTCCGTTTTGGACACACTACACGTTTCTCATATATGGGATATTCACCTAAATCTGGAGCATAAAGTCTTCATAAACAATTGTACTCTCTTACACAATTTGCATCAGGACTAACCTTTTTCTCATCAAAATCTATCAAAATACAAATCAGACAATGTTCTTACTCGAGACAATGCAACGTATGCCATTCCCTCTTTAAACACTGTACAACCAATATTTACAAAAGCTGTGTCTATACTTAAACCTTGTGATTTATGAATAGTTACTGCATATGCTAAAGACAGAGGAAACTGTTGTCAGCGATTATACAAATCTTTTACAAGCAAAAAACGTACAACACAACGCCCAATCTGTCTTACCTCTTTAATCTGATCAATTCCATCTCTGTTCTGAAATTTTACAAAATCAACAACTTTTCCCATTGCTCCATTTACTAAACCTTCTTCTACATTCAAATTACGCCGTAGATTTACCCGACAGTTCATATATACATGTAAAGTCTTTTCTAAGCCTGCAGTTTTAGATACAGACTTTTCAAGAGAATCCAATTTAGCCTGTACTTTATCTGTAAGAAGAATAGTCACTATTTGTTGTTTGTCCAGTTTGAGAAGTTGTTGATTAAATATAGAACACTCTTGCAGCGTAGGCATTAGGCAAACTATAGACTGCTTTTCCCCAAGCATGTTGTACATTATTTCAGCTGCTGTGTTTCCAGTAGTAAACAAGTTCCTTACAAGCCGACTTTCTAAAGCTTGTTTACCATGTTTCATCAAAACACCAATTCTTATGTCTTGAAGAATATTTCCGTAATCTTCATCATTTGCTTGTCGCATATTCTTAACAAGTTCTTTATATTCAAAATGTAACCAAATGTTCACATTTCCAATACTTCCCAAAGATTTCCTAGTGTCTTCATAGACAAGTCTTTTAAAAACAGGTTGTCCTTTTACAGGAGTAAGTTGTAGTAGATCTCCAAACACAATTAAATGTTTTCCTCCAAACAGAACATCGTAATTTGTTTTATAAAATCTGTTGCATTCTCAAGTGTACAAAGGCAAGCATTAAGTTTGAGACCATGCTCACCTTATCAATGATTAAAAGCTTCATTTTCTTCAGTACTCTTGACACTTCATAATAAGCTTCTCCAGACAGCTTCTGATATTCCAATTTATGATCATGTTCAACTGGTAGCATAAGTAATCAATGTAAAGTAATCCCTTTAATGTTGTGTGCTGCTAATCCGGTTGGAGCTGTTACAACACAAGATAAATGTGATTCTGTAGTTTTGTGTAGATAACTGGTCAAAACTTTAATTATGAAACTTTTTCCTGTTCCACTTTGACCCCTGATGTACATTAGAATAGGTTTAAATGATGAACATTGGCATTCTTTTTTTTCATGTAGCAAACCATGTTGTATCTGTTCTTTCACTTGTAGATATATTTCTTTCTGTTCAATATTTAGTTGTTCTTCTAACTTTTTCAAGTGAATAATATCCTGCTGTGCTTGTTGCATTGCAGTTTCTACCTCATTCATGGCTATTTCTGCTTCATTTTCAATAATTAGTTGTCCCAGTGGATCTTGACTCAGTGGACCAGAACTTTGACTATCTTGAGAACTTTCTCTAGCTATTTCAGCTGCAATAGTACTTTCTTGTTCAATCTCATCATTTAAGATTTGTAGATATGTAGGGAAAATTGTGCAGTAAATACTATCTTTACTTGCATTAAACGAATCTTCATAGCTGTCAAAATCTACAAGTAATTCTGTCTCAGTACGCCAAGGCTTGAACAGTTGCAGAAGTGCTAAATAGAAATATTCCCTCTTATCTGGACATTCACAACTGAGTTTTCTGTGGTTAATAAGATTTCCTTTGGCATGTTTCACCAAACAACCGTCACACCCAATTACTACATATTTTTCTTCTTTTATATTTTCTGTAACTTTTCTTTTAAAGCTGTAATGTTGAAGTATTTCATACAGACATAGGTTTTCGAGATGTGGACTCCTTTTGGGATAGTATGTATCCAACATATTAGTTTTAACAATATCTGTACTTTCTGGTTCATTCTGTGCTAAGTATTCAATTTCTTGTAGAGATTTCAATACTCTATATCATGTGGCGGCAAGACCTAGGCTTACCCAAATGATTCCTCTTGACTTTGAATATAAACCGGCTGAGCTCAAGCGATCCGAACATTCATAGGATCCAATCTCTCGATGGGAAAGCATTTTCAAGCTGAAGCTGTACAATTTCTTGCTAAGACTTTTCTCTTGTGAAATTTCTTCCCACATTTCTTTCATCTCTGTCTTTTCAGATTTGGTTATATATGATGTAACATAGCGAGCTACAGTAATTGAATTATCTGCAACATACTGGATATCCATGTTTGCATTCCACATTTTCAAAATAACTGGATAATGTACTTTGAAGCTTCTATTCTTTTTAAGTTGTATGTATTCTTGGGAGATTTCCGAGTTATTGTATGCGTTACTGCTGACAAAAAAACTGTTTACTCTGCTTTAGAAATTATAGGACGTGGGAATCCAAAACGACATTTTGTATAAAATTTTCCTTTACACTTGTATTTTCGTCGGCGGTATTTCCCACATCAATGACTTTGAAACCGTAAAACTTGTTGTTTCAAGCTCTTTTCTCCTCCTTCTGTTGGAATGGCACATGTAACATACTGTTCAATGAAAGACAAAACAGTTTAATCAGTATCACTTCCAAATTTTGGAGCATTCTTTATCCATATTAGCATGTGTATATGAGGAGCACCTCTGGCTTGGTACTCTTTTCTGCAGAAAAAATCTGTTACCTCTCCAAGAGGTGGATTCCTTTAATTGCAGATAAATGACATCATAGCTTGAAACCTATGATTAAAATATCTGCACACATTTACAGGATCCAAGGAACACAGTTCTCCAGCTATCTTCAACTCAATGTTTTTAACATTTGAATTTGCTTCTCGTAGAAATTCAAGTAAATTGTCCCATGCATATTCAGCACAGCTAAGAGTTACAAACCATGTAGGAGTACCTACATTTCTTAACATGCATTTAAGTTCTCTGTGACGACAATACCAATACTCATTGGTGCCACGTTGACACGCCATCAAATTAATTAACGGAGATTCTAAATGTTCATCTCTTTGTTGAACTTTGTCCATGAATTCCTTTGCAGAAACATGTGGAAGATTAACTGTTTTTAATATGTGGTTCACTGCATATGAAAGTGCAGACAAATCACTTTCAAACAGAAGTTGAAATATATATGGAATGCACTGTCGAAATCTTGGATCTTCAGAGTACAATCTTGTTGAGCGGTATTCTGAAGCTGGAATCTGTACAGCTCACTCATCAAATCGTACACCTTCTCCAGTGGGAAATAGCTGTGGAAAACAACGAGTTTCTAAACTTTTTTCCCATACACTCATGGGAGTTCCCTTTGCTTCCTTCATTTGAAATAATTCAATACTGTTTCCAATCATTTCCTTTGAATGTAGAGGATGTATAGTATAATGTTCATAAATCTCTTCTCTCTTGGACTTGTCCACTTTTTCTATTTGGCCACTTGAAATTTCAGTTTCATCTTCAAACAAGATTACCTGTTCATCAACATTTACATTCTTATAATAAATATTATTTTGTACCAGATATAATGTAGCCTTTTGAAGTTTATTAACATCCACAAACTCTTGCCATATTTTTCGACTCTTGGTTGGTACACCATTTACTAGAATATCTACTGGCTCCTTTTCCTCCCAGTCTGCACCAATAGTTTCAATATTTTTCTTAAAATCTAAAGGTAAGTACACAACTCTTCCTTTCAGAACTCTTTGTAAATCTGTTGGTGGCAGCTTACCTGTTTTAGGCTCCATACGAACTATAGCCTGAAATGGGTGCACAGATTGAATAAGAATGAACTCATATGCATTCAAATCTGCCAGTTCCTGAGGAATAGCTACCAACTCTAAGTTGTTATGAACTGCTCTAGCTGGCATTTTATTCTCTTCTAATTTGTTGTAACAATATTTACAAATAAGTTGATCAGTAGCCAACTCAAACTGATCTTGTACCAACAAATAAGCACCAAATTGCTGCCACTTATCATTGTTTTCCTTTTCACTTTGTAAATATAAATCAACATTCCTAGTTTGACTTCTATAGTGAGTACGTCAACAACAAATACAAACGTTTGGTTTTTCAGATGAAACAGACTTAAACTTTCTAATTTCTTCTGCAAACTCGTCGATACTAATCTCTTTCACCTGTTCTTCAACACCTACACTTATCCAGCTCTCACTTTCTCTACACTCCTGTTGTGAACCTAAAAACAAAACTGTATATCATCACAAACTTTTTGTACATCTGATAGTGAACCATGCAGAAGAGCTGTGTTCATTTCACTTAAACATAATGCTGGACTTTTTACATAGTAGAGTCTCCTTACTAACTTCCGCATTTCTGAGTGGTGTACTGCTAACATTCTTAAATGATGAAAAGTACTTTTACACACTTTTCTTGAAAGACAAGCCAGAGAATGACCCTGCAAGTTTGTACATTTTCTTATTTTACATGGATCTAGTCCTTATAACATCTTAATCTTCTGTTTAAGACTTTTTTTTGCATATTCTCGTAAAACAATTCGCAATATGTCAATGGATTCCTGTCAAATACTGCAAAGACTGCTACAATCCCACTTATATACAGGAGCTTGTGTACACTTCCCATGAACTTCTTCAGCTAATACTTCTTCCACACTCCTAACAACCATTTTTTCTTTTGGAATGGGACAACCATCTTTCATCTCATAGCATCGACCACTTGTATCAACTGCATGAACTAATGTGTTCTGTTGAAAATAGCTTTCTTCATTAAAGAAAGGCTCAGTACTAGAAGTGTGCTTCCATTCACCAGTAAAAGTTTTACAAGCAATATCTACTACACTTTCAATGTGTTGCTTCTTCTTATATGTTGCTGATCTTCTTTTATACTTTCTACAATCTTTTAATACATTTTGAATTACTCTACTTTGAAGCATTCGTACACGTATCTCTTTAAATTGTGTTTGTCTTTTTGTGACATGTTGTTTTTCCAAACATGAATGTTTTTTTCATCACAATTGTTTGTTTCCTTGTGCTTTCTTGTAAATAATTCATTTTTTCTTCATTACTATTGTCTTTCTTTAATCTCTCTGCAACTGTTTTAAGAAATTGTTTAGTACTCTTACCAGAACAGACTTTATCCGGAATAACATTTTGGTCTTTTTGTAGTCCACTCTTTGTACTTTGGTTTAAGTACTTCTGTTTTATTTGTTGTCTTCTCTTTTCATGTTTTCTTGCCATCTTCAATTTGTAATCCAAACAAAATAATTTTCTAAAAAGAAAGAATAGTTTCAATAGTTTCTTACATCAATTAAGTATTTTAAATTATTTACATGTCAATATTCATAATAACTAGTAAACAATTCATTACAATTACATTGCTATTCTCTTTATAACAAATAAGAAAAACGTACTGAAAAAAACAAGAGAAGTTCGGAAAAACAGGAACAGAGATAAGAAGGGTGCAGAAAGATGCATCATAAATGCAGAAAGAAGCAAGAGAACTCCAGAAATGCAAAACAGCAATCTTTGCAATATTATTATTGTAAGTTTCACCATGTTCCTAAATGTATGCATACATGCATCTCTACCTTTTGCTGCTGGCATCACACATAATAGAAACATACAAATAGTTCTATACCTGTGTTACACACATCTAGCATTTTCAGTTGCACAATACGTATGAGAATACATGTGCAAATACAGACCTTAAAACTTAACAGACTGCACTTCCCATTTCAAGCAGATTCGTAAAATTATGCTGCGTATTTCAAGTGTACCTTTCCACAGACTCATATAAAGTAGCCTAATCACTAATCTCTCTGCCAACATGTCTTAAACCTCACTTTTGAGCTGCAGCTTCACCATTCTGCAACTACTTAGGGTGTTGGGCCTAGCCAAATATAAAGAAGCAACCCTTCAAATGTGTGTGTTGTAAGTCTCACCATATTCCTAAAAGCATGTATGTGTGTGTCTATACCTTTTGCTAGTGGTATCATATATAAAAGAAACATAGAAATATACGTATATCTGTGTTTTATATGTCTACCATCTCTAAATGCATAAAATGTATGAGAATAAATTTGCAAGTAGAGACATACCTCTGTCACAAGACCATGCAGACCTTAAAACTTCACAGAATGCACTTCCCATTTCAAGCAGACACCTAAAATTATGCAGCGTATTTCAAGTATACCTTTCCACACACTGATACAAAGTAGCCTAATCATTAATCCCTCTACCAACATGTCTTAAACCTCACTTTTAAGTTGCAGCTTCACCATTCTGCAACTACTTAGGGTGTTGGGCCTGGCCAAATATAAAGCAGCAACCCTTCACATATATCTGTTGTAATTCTCACTATATTCCTGAAAGCATGTATGCATGTGTCTGCATCTTTTTCTAGTTTCATCATATATAAAAGAAACATACAAATAGACATATACCAGTATTTTGTACGTCTACCATCTTCAGATGCATAACACATATGAGAATACATGTGCAAGTAGAGACATACCTCAGTCACAAGACCATGCAGACCTTAAAACTTTACAAACTGTACTTCCCATTTCAACCAGAGACACGTAAAATTATACGCCGTATTTCAGGTGTATCTTTCCACAGACTCAAACAAAGTAGCCTAATCACTAATCCCTCTGCCAACATGTCTTAAACCTCACTTTAGTGCCGCAGCTTCACCATTCTATTACTACTCAGATTGTTGGGCCTAGCCAAATATAAAGCAGCAACCCTTCACATGTGTCTCTTGTAAGTCTCATCATGTTCCTGAAAGCATGCATGCATGTGTCTGCACCTTTTCCTAGTGTCTTCATATATAAAGAAACATACAAATAGACGTATACCTGTATTTTATACATCTAGCATCTTCAGATGCATAACACGTATGAGAATATATGTGCAAGTAGAGACATACCTCAGTCACAAGACCATGCAGATCTTAAAACTTGACAAACTGCACTTCACATTCCAAACAGACTCGTAATATTATGTGCCGTACTTCAAGTGTACCTTTCCACGCACTCATACAAAGTAGCCTATTCACTAATCCCTCTACCAGCATGTCTTAAACCTCACTTTTGAGTTGCAGCTTTACCATTCTGCGACTACTTAGGGTGTTGGGCCTAACCAAATATAAAGCAGCACCCTTTGCATATATCTGTTGTAAATCTCACTATATTCCGGAAAGCGTGTATGCATGTGTATGCATCTTTTTCTAGTGGCATCATATATAAAAGAAACATACAAATAGATATATACCTGTGTTTTATATGACTAGCATCTTCAAATAAATAAGACATATGAGAATACATGTGCAAGTAGAGACATACCTCAGTCACAAGACCATGCAGACCTTAAAACTTGACAGACTGCACTTTACATTCCAAGCAGACATGTAATATTATGTGCCATACTTCAAGTGTACCTTTCCACAGACTCATACAAAGTAGCCTAATGAGTAATCCCTCTACCAATATGTCTTAAACCTCACTTTTGAGCTGCAGCTTCACCATTCTGCAACTGCTTAGGGTGCTGGGCCTAGCCAAATATAAACTAGTAACTCTCTCCATGTGTCTGTTGTAAGTCTCACCATATTCCAGAAAGCATACATACATGTGTCTGCACATTTTCTCTGTGGTATCCTATAAAAAAGAAACATACAAATAGGCGTACATCTGTGTTTTATACATCTAGCATCTACAGATGCATAACAAGTATGAAAATACATGTGCAAGTAGAGACATACGGCAGTCACAAGACCATGTAGACCTTGAAACTTCACAGAATGTGTTGGACTTGGCCCTTTTTGGCTAAAGTTCCCTAAACTTTTTGCCTTCCCCCTAGACCTTTTTTCTGACATGGTGTTGCCAACCTAGATGCTTTGGGCACTTTGCCACTGCTGATCAGTGTCAAAGTGCAAGTGCTCCCTGTGTAAAGTGTAATGGTAATTGGTTGTCCATAATTGGTATGTTTGTCTTACTAGTAAAGTGCCTAGTAAAGTGCACTATGTGTGCCAGGGCTAGTACTACAAAGGTTACTCGTGGGCCTGCAGCACTAATTGTGCCACCCACACAAGTAGCCCCAAAGAGAGAACTCAGGCCTGCCACTGCAGTACCTGCGCGCAGTTTGCTAAACTGCCATGTTGTCCTGACAAGTGCACCCCCTTGCCAGGCCTTACCCTTCCCTTTCCATGCACATCAGACACCCCTATAGTAGGCCCAAGGTACCCCCCTGGGCAGGGTGCAGTGTCTGTGAAAGGTAGGACATGTACTGAGGTGTGTACCATGTCCTAGCAGTGAAATACTCTCCATTTCGTTTTTCACTGTTGCAAGGCCATCTTGCCCATAGGACAGAATGGGGGAGGCTGTGTAATATGTTTCCAGCCTATCTTCCCATAGGTTTAAGATGGAGAGGTGAAGTTTAGTGTGCCTGAGCTCATAATTTAATAACACATCTTTTTGTGAAGGTGGTTTTTGAATTGTGTGTTTAGAAACCACGCTTTTAGAAGTGGCTGGTTTTCTTGTTCTAACAATTCTGTGTGTCTCTGCCTGGTTGTGGATTGACTGTCTGGATTTGAATGTGATAGGATCTGGGAAATGTCTTGACCCAGGGAGGGGAGGTGAGACAGCAACAGGCTGACCTGCATCTGGAGTGTAGGGGGGAGGAGTAGCCCCTGGAGGTGAAGAGGCCTGGGCTGCTGCCATAAAACAAAGGCTCCATCTCCTGCTGAGTGATTGAAGATCCAGACCCCCACTATCAAAGGAAGAAGGTGTCACTGGCAGGGAGACACCCAGAACTGGTTTGGACAGGGGTCAGTGCCCCCTGAACACAAAGACTTCAAAGACATTTAGGGGTATAACTATGAGAGCTGAAACCCCTGGACTTTGGACTGAAATCCCTATTGAAAAAGGATTGAACCTACTGGGTGCTCAAGAGGAACCTCTGCCAAAGAAGAACAGCTGAAGAGACTGAAGAGAAGGACTGACCCTTGCTGTGTGTTCTGGGGCTGGCCTGCAGTTTGCTGGTTTGACTAAGGAGAGGACAAGGGACTTTGCTGTGTGCTGTGACCCCCTGCTTGTGAGGACTTTGCTGTGTGCTGTGTCCTGAAGTAGCGTGTCTCCAAGGGCCCGAGGAGAGCTGGCTCCCTGTTGTGGAAACTCAGGAACATAAAAGTTTCCAAGTGTGTCTCAGCGACGCTGTGTGCGTGTGCTTTTTGCAGCCTGAGACCTTCGTAAGAACTGCCCCGTGATCGTGTGCGCCCTGAGTCCAAGTGAGTCTCAGCGACGCTGTGTGCGTGTGCTTCCTGCAGCCTGAGACCTTCGTGAGGATTACCCTGTGATCGTGTGCACCCGGAGCTCAAGTGAATCTTAGCGACGCTGTGTGCGTGTGCCCTGTTGCAGCCTGAGACCTTCGTGAGAAATTGCCCCGTGACTGTGTGTCCCGGAGCAGTCTTGTTCTCTGCTTCGATCGACAGCGTGGCCAGAACTGCTGTGATCGTCATTGCCATCGGCCCAGTCCGGCATCCCCAGAGGAGCTGTGGGAATTCACCGCCGCTGGCCCGAGCCTGCCTTTGCCAAGGAGAGACCTTGAACCATCACCGTCAGGGGGGTCTGAGTTCCACCGCCCAAGATCAACGATGTCGCACCGGAGGCCCAAGCCGCGAGGAGAGGAGAGTGAGATCGCACCCCCCAGGTAACGCTCAGCGAGCGTGCGTGTGTAGCCGCCTGGGGCAGGGTGCGGGCTACGAGAGAAACGCTCTCGGCCTTTCCCATCTTTGCAGCGCGAGCCCCCGCTCAAGTCCGTATCGCGGCCCGTACTTGCCGGGGAGTGGCAGTACCGGGGCCAGAGTGTGGAGCTGCACTTTGTTTTTCATCATAACAGTGTTGGGGGCATAATTTGGCAGTAGCTGACCGCGAGTCAGTAAGAGTGGCATAGAGACTGTCCAGAGCACCGTGATCGGTGCCGAAGTACATTATTTTTGCATTACGAACTGCCTGATTGTTGCATTACGAACTGCACTATTTTTGCATTACGAACTGCCTGATTGTTGCATTACGAAATGCATTATTTTTGCATTACGAACTGCCTGATTGTTGCATTAAGAATTGCATTATTTTTGCATTACGAACTGCCTGATTGTTGCATTACGAAGTGCATTATTTTTACATTACAAAGTCCTTGATTCTTGCATTACGAACTGCATAGCATTGCATTAGGACTGCATTGGATCATCGATAATTGCTCATTAATACTGCAAGAACCTACCAGTGGGTGCTGGCCTAATAACCGGCAAGGTGAAATATTACAAATACGCATATGTTGGATTTTTATCGTGTGGTCTCATTGTATATCTTTTTCTTCTATAAACATATAATTGTTTTTTTATGAAACTCGTGTGGAGTCCATTTGTGGTGTCATCACTGTGTCACTGAGAGCGTTGTTGCAAATACTTTACACATTTGCCTTGGAGATAAGCCTGGCTGCTCATGCAAGCTACCAGGGGGTGAGCAGGGGTTATCTAAAGGTGTGTGCCTTCTTACCCTGACTAGAAGCAAGGGTCCCTATTTGGACTAAGGTACATACCTCAGCCAACTAGAGACCCCCGGTTCTAACAGAATGCACCTCTCATTTCAAGCAGACACCTAAAATTATGTGGTGTATTTCAAGTGTACCTTTCCACACACTCATAGAAGTAGCCTAATCACTAATCCCTCTACCAACATGTCTTAAACCTCACTTTTGAGCTGCAGGTTTACCATTCTGCGACTACTTAGGGTGTTGGGCCTAGCCAAATATAAAGCAGCACCCTTTGCATATATCTGTTGTAAATCTCACTATATTCCGGAAAGCATGTATGCATGTGTATGCATCTTTTTCTAGTGGCGTCATATATAAAAGAAACATACAAATAGATGTATACCTGTGTTTTATATCTCTAGCATCGTCAAATACATAAGACATATGAGAATACATGTGCAAGTAGAGACATACCTCAGTCACAAGACCATGCAGACCTTAAAACTTGACAGACTGCACTTCACATTCCAAACAGACACCTAAAATGATGTGCCGTGCTTCAAGTGTACCTTTCCACAGACTCATACAAAGTAGCCTAATGAGTAATCCCTCTACCAATATGTCTTAAACCTCACTTTTGAGCTGCAGCTTCACCATTCTGCAACTATTTAGGGTGTTGGGCCTAGCCAAATATAAACCAGTGACTCTTTGCATGTGTCTGTTGTAAGTCTCACCATATTCCAGAAAGCATACATGCCTGTGTCTGCACCTTTTCCTAGTGGTATCATATATAAAAGAAGCATGCAAATAGACGTACATCCGTGTTTTATACATCTAGCATCTTCAGATGCATAACAAGTATGAGAATACATGTGCAAGTAGAGACATACCTCAGTTACAAGACCATGCAGACCTTAAAACTTCACAGAATGCACTTCCTATTTCAAGCAGACACCTAAAATTATGCATCGTATTTCAAGTGTACCTTTCCACACACTCATACAAAGTAGCCTAATAACTAATCCCTCTGCCAACATGTCTTAAACCTCACTTTTGAGTTGCAGCTTTACCATTCTGCGACTACTTAGGGTGTTGGGCCTAGCCAAATATAAAGCAGCACCCTTTGCATATATCTGTTGTAAATCTCACTATATTCCGGAAAGCATGTATGCATGTGTATGCATCTTTTTCTAGTGGCATCATATATAAAAGAAACATACAAATAGATATATACCTGTGTTTTATATGTCTAGCATCTTCAAATACATAAGACATATGAGAATACATGTGCAAGTAGAGACATACCTCAGTCACAAGACCATGCAGACATTAAAACTTGACAGACTGCACTTTACATTCCAAGCAGACATGTATTATTATGTGCCATACTTCAAGTGTATCTTTCCACAGACTCATACAAAGTAGCCTAATGAGTAATCCCTCTACCAATATGTCTTAAACCTCACTTTTGAGCTGCAGCTTCACCATTCTGCAACTACTTAGGGTGTTGGGCCGAGCAAAATATAAAGCAGCAACCCTTCACATGTGTCTGTTGTAAGTCTCACCATATTCCTAAAAACATGTATGCGTGTGTATATACCTTTTGCTAATGGTATCATATATAAAAGATACATACAAATAGACGTATACCTGTGTTTCATATGTCTAGCATCTTCAAAGGCATAAAATATATGAGAATACATGTGCAAGTAGAGACATACCTCTGTCACAAGACCATGCAGACCTTAAAACCTCACAGAATGCACTTCCCATTTCAAGTAGGCACCTACAATTATGCGACGTATTTCAAGTGTACCTTTCCACACACTCGTACAAAGTAGCCTAATAACTAATCCTTTTACCAACATGTCTTAAACCTCACTTTTGTGCTGCAGCTTCACCATTCTACTACTACTCAGCGTGTTGGGCCTAACCAAATATAAAGCAGCAATCCTTCACATATCTGTGTTGTAAGTCTCACCATATTCCTGATATCATGCATGTATGTGTCTGCACCTTTTCCTAGTGGCATCAAAGAAACATACAAATAGACGTATACCTGTGTTTTATACGTCTTCAGATGCATTACACAAATGAGAACTGTGACTGAGGTATGCCTGTGGAAGTACAGACATACCTCAGTCACAAGACCATGCAGACCGTAAAACTTCACAGAATGCACTTCTCATTTCAAGCAGACATCTAAAATTATGTGGTGTATTTCAAGTGTACCTTTCCACACACTCATAGAAAGTAGCCTAATCACTAATCCCTCTACCAACATGTCTTAAACCTCACTTTTGAGCTGCAGATTTACCATTCTGTGACTACTCAGCATGTTGCACCTAGCCAAATATAAAGCAGCAACCCTTTGCATCTCTCTGTTGTTAGTCTCACCATATTCCTGAAAGCATGCATGCATGTGTCTGTGGCTGGTGCTAGTACTATCATATATAAAAGAAACATACAAATCGATGTATACCTGTGTGTTATACGTCTACCATCTTCAGATGCATAACACATATGAGATTACACATTGAAGTAGAGAATTAGCTCAGTCACAATACAATACAGACCTTAAAACTTGACTGACTGCACTTCCCATGTCAAACAGACACCTAAAATTATGCGGCGTACTTCAACTGTACCTTTCCACAGACTCATACAAACTACCATAATCACTAATCCATCTACCAATGTACACATATTACTATGCACAAACTATTTCAATCATCATTTCAGTACAATAAAACAAACTATATTACACATCTGTACATTTCGTAACATATTTCAAACATCACACTTCTCTAATAATTTCAAAACTTTCAAATAAATGTAAGTAACAAATCAAATTGCTTCCTACATTTTTTCAAATAGTGAAACACATTTCTATTGGTTAGACATATTAACCCTTTCTAACTGTCTTCTTAATGTGCCCAAACTGGTTCTGTCATTTTCTGGAGTCGCGACTCCACCGCAGTGCCGCAGAGTAGCGTCGCGATGGAGCCACAAACCTTTACAAGAGTTCAAAAACTTATTTCTAATAATACTAGTATTTTTTTAAACAACAGACTACTTCTACACATACTACTGACTTAGAAAAACTTAATTTAGTAACATATCACTTATATATAAGTTACCATTTCACATTTTAAATCCACAGTTAACTTGCAACACTTCCCCCATTCTGCTTAATCCCAGTTTCCATAGTAACAGTTTCTGCAACCTTCAGCTGTCCTGGCAGGTCACAAGTTCACCATATATTCAAGTTCAACACAGTAGCTTACAAATGCAAATATCAGGTGTGGTTGACTTTTGCAAAATATTACCTTATCCTATCTACTGTACCTTTCAAACATTTTTTAGTAGCCAATAAGAAATGTGCTTCTTCAGGAAAGTAACATGCATCCTTTTTTTGAGTGCACAATGTTGATGAACGGCCAATCACTTATCGGCTTTTTCAAAAACAGCATCTTCTCCACCATTTTAGATACCTCTAATTCTACCAAATGACTACCTCAGCTACAGACATCTTTTCATTCCTTCCAGACATCCCTTCAAGATGCTTACAGTATGGATTGTAGGGCACAGCTATATTTTCTGGTTTCAAAAGGTATGCTGAACACAGAGGTATTGACAAAGACCTAGGTTTGCAAAATGTGGATATTAAATGGATTGCACAGAGAGGATTAAAGTGGCACCAATTGATGCCTTTGGTTAAAAACTTTTTGCATCTCAAACCCCCTGACCTCATGATTGTGCACTGTGGTGGCAATGACGTAGGCACATTGACTGGGGTAGGGCTGGAAATCCTAATGAAGGATACCTTTGCACAATTGATGCTGCTTTTGCCTCAAACTGTCTTTGTAAACTCTATTATATGCCAAAGACAGAAATGGAAGTGGTCAAATCAATTCTGTCCACAGATTGAGAAAGCTAGGAAGAATGTCAATAATCTGTTTCTGCTCACCTCAGAGACCATAGAATGGGCTCCATTTATGACAACAATCTACGTTTTGATATGGATGACATCCACAGAAGTGATGGAGATCACTTCACAGATGAAAGAAACAGAGTCCTTCTCAACAACCTTAAGCTGTGCATCCGCACTTACATGTAGCTCCAACAAAGTCATACTGAAAAGAAGGGCTCTTTTTAGAGCCACCCTATAACCCAACAGTGAATCTTATTTTTTTTTTAACATACATACTCTTTTTAAAAATTTTGTGGATTTGCATACCCGTCGCGAATCCACAAAACAAAAGCACAAATTCAATGTACTACAACACAATACACTTTTCAAATTTAACTTTTATTTTTTATTTTATTTTATATTATCACCAACTATCAAATTTAATGTGATTATTAACTTCAATCTCACTAACTCTATAAAAAAAGTTCACAAATACAACACTACCTTCAGAATTATATACTATTAAATTACTTATTTAAGGTAGATCCGCGAATCCACCGCAACGTTCCACTGGGGGACTGTGCTGAGAGCCGCGATGGGGTTGGGACTCCTACCATGAGAGAGGAAAAAAAAATTAATGCCCCCCAGTTCCATTCCCCGATGTCGGCCCTGGGGACCCCATCCCCCGGGGGCCCGGCCATTTTTCATTTAAAAAAAAAAAAAGGGAGAGGGCCTGCTTCGCGCCCCATCCCCCGGGGCTTGCCCAATTCTTTAAAAAAATTAATAGGGGGGCTGCGCGGCCCCCCTACATGGCCCATTTTGTGCCCTGGGACCCCAACCCCCGGGGCATGGCCACAATGTTGGGGACCGCTGGGGGAGCCCCAAGGCCCCCGCGGTCCCTGCCGGCTCTCCGCCTCCTGCGGGAGCCGGCATTGCTTTTGGGCAAAGGGAGCTGCTGACATGCAGCTCCCTTTGCCCAAAAGCAAATCTGCTTTTGCTTCATGGAAGCGAGAGCAGTTTTCCTGCTCTTGCTTCCATGAAGCGAAGCAGAGTTTGCTATGGCAGGGCGGGAGCTCCCGCCCTGCCAGAGCAAAATGCAATGTCCCGGGGGTGGGCACCCCCGGACATTGCTGGAGCCGGCCCTGGAGGCTGGCGGTCCCCAGGTCAATGGAGGGCTTCTGGAGGGGGGCCGCACGGTCCCCCTCCCATCTTCTAGATGGAGGTACTGGTCCTCGGGGCCGGGAGGCCGCAACGGACACCCACATTTACATAATTAGTGCCCGAGGAGGTGGGGTCCCTGGGGCAGTGTGGGGGTAATGAAGCCCTGGGGAGGTGGCGGTGCCCGGGGCTGCGAGGGGGCGCGAGGCCCCCCGCATTTAAAGATCAAACCCCCTGGAGGTGGCAGTCCCCAGGGCTTGGGGGGGCCAGCAATGCCCCCCCACCCAAAATTAATCAATGATTAATTAATTAAATAATATTATATATATATATATATAATTGTGCTCTTCTATTTGATGTTATTAAAAATAGCGATCAACGTTACCTTTTATTGACTGTGACCCAGAGTACCCATCCATATGACTTTTCACCTACTGGCTCTGCAGCACATTGTTGATTGTTGAAATGCAGATATGAACTGTGACACAAGTCAACGATGAACAATATGAAGCAGGGGGTGAACACTTCAGTTGTGTGTGGCAAGTAATTACTGACCTCTGAAATCATACCAAAGCAGACATAAAATATTTGTGAAACCAAATGAAGGTAAATGCAACACACTTTTATCATTGTAAAATATGCAACTAAATAAAATTATTTTGTAAAATGCAATGGGGGCTTTAAAACAGAAAAAAGCAATGATCACCTCACTTTGACATAAGCTAGTAAGTGCAGGGTGACACCGTGGCAGCTAATAGTAGGAGTCACTCTTTCCTCAACAACCCAGAAAGAAATGTACCAGACCTTCACAGCATCCCGTTCATGGCACATAGAAGCAATATATATTGGGCCAATATAATATTGCGACAGCAAATATCCTTACAACACACCAATACAAAAGGGAATGCATGAATGGAATACCCTTACAAGATAGCTCAGTTGACACCCATAGGTTACAATGGAGCTATTGTAGTATTGAGAGCAACCATGCTGTGGTATTCATTGTCTTTAGCTTTGACCAGAGAAGGGCTTGGTCCACCTAATCAAAAGCTGTTCATAAATCCACAAAGCAGCAGTATACACCCCAGCTAACTTTCATGGAACTCTGGGTAACCTCCTATTGGGCACAGTAGTGGTTATTCTGGAACATCCCAACTGAAAGAACCCCAGTGCTTTTGTATAAGATCATTTGAAGTTACCCACCTATCTAGTTGTATTGAAACTAGATTGTGATCATTTTCACAGATATACCATAAGAGATATCAAAAAATAGCAAGCTGGATCATTTCTGTCCCCTTTCCTAAATAGGGCACTAATATAGTGCCTTTCCAAGAATCAAACATTTCCCCATATTCTACGACATTTGAAAAAGATTCAGAGCTGTTTAACCCATCAAATTGGAGAGCATGCAGTGTTGTTCTTGTTTTCTGTTACGCACTGTACAAATTATAGTGAAATGCATTAAAACGATACTTGCAAAAAATCCTACAAATTTCACACATTTTAACAATGATATACATGCACCACTAGAATCAAATGAAGTGTATGATTTCTTTTCTTGCAGGAACCACTTGGTAATTATCGGCTCATATCCATGGTCACAACCAAATAATGAAAATCGGGCATCAGTGTGTTTGTGCTCAGGTGTGTCGATTGCAGACGTTGCGTGCACGTAAGGGGTAAACAAGTTGTTTATCTCACATGTCCCAAATTCCTTTTCTGCTTGTGAGCACTAAACCAGCTTCCAGCCTGCTTGTTTTCTTGTCTTGATATATAATATTCATCATTCTTTGGAGAACACAAATAGCAACCAGTGCTCCCAAATATAGTCATTCTGCACTTTTAGAAGTTTACTTCTACCAGTGGGTGCAGATTTACTGCTTTTGTAATTCACAAACATTTCCATAAGCACACCTGGGAAGGTGCATCAGTACCAGCTTTCAAGGTATTCCAATCGGAACGCTGTGTCACACTTTTGGACGTTGGTATTCCCATAATGTGGAACTGTACACACTGTACAAGTTTGCTTTGGGGGAACCCAACGCTACATTTGTTTTCAAGGCATAAACAATTTTTACTGTGGAGAAATCCCTTCCCCTCCACCGTAGAGTTTTGGGGTGTTCCATTCCCTTTCCAACTTCAGAAGGAGATTTACTTAACTCCTTGCAGGAGCAACTCCCCACCTATGCCAATGGTAGGAAATGGTCACAGCAGAGTTTGTGAATGTAAAAATATTCGAAGCTTTGTGGGTGTTCACAAACTCAAAGGCAAACTGCACCTTGATCATCCCACTCTTAATTTCTTAGGGATTACTTCTGCATAATGGTATGCATTTGTGGTATACAGTGTACAAGAATGACATGGGTGAAGTTTATGCACATAAAGCGTTATAGCACGCATATGGGGTACATAAGCATAGGTAACTACAAAGGGACTGAGTAAGCTGAAAACGTACTCTGCCATGATATAACTCTTCAATATGCAGCAGTAAAGATTATTTCAGTCCTGCTATCACCATTTTTATGGCCCCGGGCGGGCTTGGAAAAAACATTAAAGGACCTCAGTGCATGGAGTCGGCTAATACCAGGAGGTTAGAATCCCCATGGAAACAACAGGGCATGGTGATGTTTTTTGCTGAAGTGTATTGTATTACCTCCTCTATAAAAAATTATGTACATCAGTATTGAGGACATCCCAGCAATTCTGCCTATTTTCTACCTTCCAAGCTGCAAAACTCGAAATCTTAGAGCTTTTTCATGGCAAATTTCGATGGTTATTGCCTCATGAAATTTGTGTGGGGGAACCCGTTACCCGCTGGATCAGCAAAAAGTTTGTGGACACCTTATAATGCTGATTTGGGTGCAAAACCTTGTTTGCACTCGAGACTTTATTGCCAAACAACTCAAAACGATTGCCTAAATGTTTTGGTCTTTTCGACTTCAGTACCAGAAGCTCCTCATATTATCACCTTTCTCTAAATTGAGATGCTGGAGTTTAAGGAGTTTTGAACCCCAAAACCAAATTGGCTTGTTATTTGATGTTCTTGGAAATCACTTTACATAAAAGATAGTTGACCGTCACAATTATTTGTTTATACTACTACATGTACATTTTTAGCCAAATTTTATGAAATAAACTAGTTACCTAACTATGAAACAAAATGTTAAAGGACTGGAGAGTTTGTTTACCATGTTAATAATAAAATATGCATCAAAGCCCAATGGAAGAGCTCAACAAGTGCTTCATCTCTTTCCCCAGGACAAATATTTTGGTGAAGTTGTCGAACTTATATCAGTCTGTTACATCTAGCGTGTTCTGACAATAAACTGCAGTTTTCAATATGTATAAAAATCAAATCAATGTCTGTTTATTGGTTACAGTCCTGAAGGCAGATGAATCATTCAAGCAAAACATTGCAACGGATAAATGTGCTGTGCACAAACCAACAATGACAGGGCCCATGTTGCAATGAAGCAATCTAAACGTGAATGCCAACATGTTTGTACAAATATCTGTACCACGAATAAGCAATCAAAAATAAAGATTTATTTAATACCTAAATAAAATTACCACCACGCCAACAGTGTTTTCCAAATAATGTAATTTAAGCGAGAGTTCGTAACTTATGAAATATTCATATAATTAAGTTTGAATATCCCTAGTGCATAAAGGCAATTGCTATACGTCTCTCTCCGGACCGGTTATGGCAAGGTTTGCCTCACACTAAATATTCAAAATGAAATGTTATAATAAAGTACACAGTTCTGTTTCTATGTTTCGGTATTCATAACCCAAACATTTGGAGGTTCCACGTTGAACTGGGCATTTGAGGATTTCTGGAACACATTTATAAGTAGCATTTTCTATGTAGCTGACGAAAAGTGAGCAGCAGCCAAATACAATTCAGCAGGGCGTTAAATGATTTCCATGCCCACAGTAGGGTGAGTCCATTAGGATTCACTTTACATGAAAGTAGCTGCTAGAAGGAAGAAGTATTATAAATTCTAGGAAATGAAAGGCAACATTTCATGTCCAGAAAGATTTTCGACTTCAGTTTATAAAATTTAAAGTGTAACAAAGAAAAATTGTTTTAATTAAAAGTACAAACGCAGCATCTAATTAACTTTTGCAGTATAGCAACTTGCAATTTCCTATGTAGCTCCGAAAATTCCAAGCGTATCTATCCCCTCTAGCAGATTCCCAACTCGCTGGGCATTTGCAAATTCAGATTTGGTATTAAAGGAATGGCATAAAAAGGAGGAAGATACAGTAAAACGGCCGTGGCAGGGTAAAGTAGAAAGTAAGTAAAGAGGACAAACTTTATATAGCCCATAAAAATTGTCTTGAGTTGGGTTCTAATGTTTGGCTGGCCACTCAGGCCATCTTGCTAGTGAGTGGACTGTTTTTTTTTTAACCCGTTACTTTCCCCTTCACTCTAATCTCTTGTAATCTATTGATTAAAAGAGGCTGAAAAATGATGTTGAATGCAGCCGACAAATCAAGAAGCATAGGTGCTTCAGGCCCTCTAGTATCCAAGATAAATTTCAGGAGTTCGAACACAGTCACAGTATAAATTCCATGCTTTGACCAGCTCGAATCCAAATGGCAAGGGGTGAAGAATATTGCTCGATTCTAGATAGCTAAAAAGTTGGTGATTTCATTTTCACCAGGGCTGGGGTCACAGACACTGGGTGGTAATTTGCACATTTAGTAGGGTCAGCATTAGCCTTCTTTAAAAGTGGCATCACCTGAGCTTGTTTCTACACCCTATGAATAGTGGCTGAATCAACAGAGTAGTTAAGTATGTCAAATAGGACGGATGTTATAGTGGCTTCCCCTAGTTTGAGTATCTTTGGAGGAAACAGGTCCTGAGGTTATCCTGACTTGGTACCTAGAGTTAATTTCTTCATTCTTGTGGTGAAATAGGATCAAACCTGTTAGACTTGGCATCTTTTGGCGTGTTTCCCCTGACTTTTTTCTTTCTAACCTCCCATTTTTGACTCTGTTTTTGCTGGTGTAATGATTCTGCGCACTTTCCTCACTGCTGTCCAGTGGGAAAGTGCAAGTGCTCCTGTATAAAATGTGTACGGATTGGTATTTCCATGATTGGCCTATTTGATCTATGTGTCAGTCCCTAGTAAAGTGCACTGCGAGTGCCAGGGCCTATAGATCAAATGCTGTTGGTGGGCTGCAGCACTGGATTGTGCCACCCACGCAAACAGCCCGTAAAGTGTAACTCTGGCCTGCCATTGCAGAGCCTGTGCGCAGCCTGGGGCTGCCATGTCGACTTGGCAAGTGCACACACTTGCAAGTCCCTAAACCTTCCCTTTTCTACATGTTAGTCACCCCTAAGGTAGGCCCAAGGTACCCCTGTGGGCAGGGTGCATTGTATGTGAAAGGTAGGACATGCCCTGGTGTGTGTGGCATGTCCTGATAGTGAATTACAGCCTACTTCGTTTTTCACTATTGCAAGGCTACCTGTTCTCCATAGGCCAGAATGGGCAGTTTGATTATTACATCCTATAATCCTAACTGACCCAGGGAACATGGTAGAAATTCGAGTTTATTATGCCTGAACTCAGAATGATAAAATGCATCTTTTAGTGAAGTTGGTTTTAACATTCTGTGTTTGAAAATACCACTTTTAGAAAGTAGGTATTTTCTTGTCTAACCATCCAAGCCTGCCTCTGCTAGGTTGTGTATTCCTTGTCTGGAGTGTGAGTGACAGGGGCTGGGGGATTCCAGGAGACAGGGTGGGTCAGCACAGGGCTGAATAGCAACATCTACATGCAGATGGGTGGGAGGAGTTGCACCTGGGACCTGAATAGGACAGTGCCTTCCCTCCACAATGCTGGCTCCACCTCCTGTGGTGCGTCTGATGTCCCTGGCCTACTCTCTGAAAGGAAGGAAGGAGACTTGTCAACAAAGTGCTCCAGGACTGACCAGAACTGGTTTGGACCAGGCAAAGGCCCCTCTGCCTCCTGAGGACAAAGAGAAATTGAGGATAAAAAGGGGGACCCAAACCCCAGAACTTTAGATCTCGCTGGAATCAAGGAACCTGCCAAGACGAAGAGCTGGAAGAGCTGCCAGGAGGAGTACTGCCCCTTTGCTGTGTTGTTGCTTTGTTGGGTTGGCCTGCAGCTGCTGCTTCTGCCTTGGGCAGTGAAAGGACTGGACTGAACTTTCTCTACTTGTGCTGAGTATCTCCAAGGGCCTGAACCGAGCTGGCCTCCTGTTAAGAAGTCTCAGGGACTGCAAAGACTTCACCAACCTCTGGGTACCGCTCCTCAAACTGCTGTTTCAGTTGCCACAGAGAAGAGGGAACCGCGACCGACTCTGTCAACCGACTCTGTCGCTGGCCTTGTGTCCTGAAGGTACCGCAAGCCGCACCGACTCGCCCTGCAACGTAAGCCTTGGTCTCACCGACTCCGTCACCAAGCCGCTGCCTGCACCGCATCGAGAGACACCGCGACCTGCATCGTCTCGCTTCACCTCGCTGGCCTGGGCTCACCGACACGGTCGCTGCTGGCTCGACACCCGTGACCGACTCGTCACGCACAGCTGTCCGGCTCGGCCAACGCCAATTCCCGCAAACCGGCCCTGTCGCTCGCATCGCAACTTGCCAGCACCGCATCGAGTACCGACTCGCCCTGCACCGCAAGCCTTGGTCTCACCGACGCTGTCTGCACGATCGTCACCGAGCCGCTGCTCGCACCGCATCGAGGGACACCGCACCTTGCACCGCTTCCACCTTGCACCGTGAACGCGACGAACGCCACAACCGGCTCTGTCACCCGCACCGCAACCTGCCAGCACCGCATCGAGCACCGACTCGCCCTGCACCGCCAGCCTTGGTCTCACCGACGCCGTCTGCACGATCGTCACCGAGCCACTGCTCGCACCGCATCGAGGGACACCGCACCTTGCACCGCTTCCATTTTGCATCGCGACAGCGACAGATGCCAAGACCAACTCGCACGCCTGTGTGAGCCGCACTAAGAAAGGTACTGTGAACGAATCTGTCCCACTGTTGCTGGCCCGTACCGACGCGGTCAGCAGGAACTGCGGGACTCTGTTGTTTTCAGCATCGCGGTAGGCTCGGACCGAGCTACCGACTCGTACGAACTGTGTTTTTCAACGTATTTTGCAACTTAAAGACATTTTTTGAAGTAACTACTTTTGAAGTACTGTATAGTGGATTTTTATCGTATTTGGTCTTGTTTCTAAGTATATAAAAATATTGGATATTTTTCTAAACTGGTGTGGTGTCAGTTTGTAGTGCTTACATTGTATTACTGTTGGTTTTGTGCAAATGCTTTACACACTGCCTCTAGAATAAGCCTGACTGCTCGTGCCAAGCTACCAAGGGGGTGAGCAGGGGTTATTTTAGGAGTGTAACTCCCTTATCCTGACTAGGAAGAAGGGTCCCTACTTGGACAAAGGTGCAAGCCCTTGCCAACTAGAGACCCCCATTTCTAACATTGGTTGTCAGCGGTGAGGATAGGACTTGTGTTTGCACTTGACTTACAGTGATTGGTGTGCACTACTACCATATCGCAGACCATTACGTACCACGTACAGGTTCTTTTTCTTTTTGGCCTATTTTTGATCTTGCCAGTTTGAACTTGCTACTTCAACATGCCTGAATCTATAGTATCATCAATTGCATCAGTAGAAATTGCCTTTGAGGAGGATCGATTGGAAGCCTACAATGTCAAGGAGTTAAAATCGATTTGCAAGAACCTAAAAGTCCAGGTCAGAGGCCTCACCAGGAAGGATGAGCTACAAAAGGCGCTGAGGGACTGGGTAGCAGCCAGAGGTGCCAGTGGGCAATCTGGTGATCTCACTGGAGAGGTGGAGGAGCCTGTTCCTAGGGTGGATGTGCTTTTGGGAGGAGGGGAGCCCTCCAGGCCAGGCAGCAGTAGCTTGTCCCCAGAGGAGCTGGAGGACAGGCGGGAAGTACGGAGGTTTGAGTTGGAGAAACTCAGAATAGAAAGTGAGAGGGAAGAAAAAAGAATAGCCATGGAGGAAAGGAAGATGATACTAGATCATGAGAGAATGATTAAGGAGCTGGAGCTAAAAAGTAGAACCGGCTCAGATGGTGGCAGCAATTCTTCAGCACACACAGACAGGATCGTACACATCCCCAAGAATGTAGGTAAAGAGTACAAGAAGGGTGATGACATTCAAAGGTGGTTTCAAGGGTACGAGTCGTCTATTCATATGAATGGGGTCCCTGAGAGGAACTGGGGAGAGGGGTTGTGGCCTCTCTTTCCAGAGGAAGCTAGGGATACTCTGATAGCTTTGGGTAAGGGGCAGGACCTCACCTATGCTGACATGAAAGACGCTCTCCTCACTAGATATGGGCTCACACCGGAAAAGTACAGGGATCAGTTTAGGTCCAGTAAAAGTCTGAGGCCAACACTTGGTTGGAATGTGTGGATATGTTCTGTAGGTCGCTGGATGGTTGGGTGAAGGGCAGTAATGTAACAGATTTTCAGGGGCTCTACAATTTGATTGCATGGGAGCACTTGTCTAGTCTATGTTTTGCAGATCTGCGCCAGCACCTAGTTGACAGTAAGCTAACTGACCCCAGAAAGCTTGCTATGGAGGCCGACCGCTGGGTGAGTACCAGGGTCCACAAGAAAGCGTTTGGGGGAGACTCAGCCAAAGGTGAGCAGGGTCCCCAGCAGAAAAGTGGGGGGGACAAGGGTAAAGCACAGGAGTTCTCTAAAGGGCCCCAAACTAGTACCCAGGGTAAAGGTTCCCATCCCCCAGGTGATAAGAAGAAAGGGGTCTCTACAGGAAAGCCTGTTGAGACCGGCCCCCGCAAGTGTTATGCATGTGACCAGGTAGGTCACTTCAAGGGGGACCCCAAGTGCCCAAAGGGGACACAGCCACCCACCGGTGGACAGTACAAAGTGTTGGCTAGTGTAGCGCTTGGGGAGGAGGGGTGCCCACAGGAGGGTGGGGATCCCGCAGAAATGACCCTTGTCTCACTAGGGGACAGTGAGATGGGTGACCATTAATGGGAACAGGGTAGAGGCTCTCAGAGATACTGGAGCCAGTGTGACCTCAGTCCCGTGTCACCTGGTCTCTGAGAAGCAGGTAGTCCCAGGGGCATTCCACCAAGTAGTTGCTGTGGACAACTCTGAGCGCCAGTGTATGGTGGCGCAGGTTCCCTTTGAATGGGGGGTCTCAGGTCCCTTGAGGGTGGTTGTGAGCCCTACCATGCCTGTAGATTGTCTGCTAGGTAACGACCTGGAGCAGTCCTTATGGAAGGATGTTGAGCTCAGGTCTCACTTGGAGATGCTTGGGTTGCCAGAGTGGGCATGCGTGTCTACTCGGTCAATGGCAGCCAGAAAGGGTGATCAAGAGGACTTGGAGCCTGGAACAATGGCCCAAGTCCCTGCCAAGAGGAAGGGCAGGGGGCACGGGAAACCGGCCCCCGAAGTTCCCACGGACCGGGAGGAGGCGGTCCTCGAGGGGGACGCCCCGGTGCCTACAGGGGAGCAGGTAGCCGAACTGGGAGACATCTCTGAGCTGACCCATTGGCAGCAAGAAGGGGGTCCCACCAGGGAGGAGTTCTGCAGGGAGCAGAACGAGTGCCCTACTCTGGAGGGTCTGCGGCGGCAGGCTGCAGACCAGGCAGCTGGTAATCAGTCCGGGTCACATCTGATCTACTGGGAGAATGGTCTCCTATACAGTGAGCCTAAGGTTGCTGAGCCTGGGTCAGCCCGTGTGCTGGTGGTACCCCAGCGCTTCAGGACCTTCCTACTGGGTCTGGCTCATGACGTGCCTTTGGCAGGACATTTGGGGCAGGACAAGACCTTTGACAGGCTTGTCACCCACTTCTTTTGGCCCCAAATGCGAAGGCAGTCAGATGCACACTGTAGGTCTTGCCAAACTTGCCAGGCAAGTAGTAAGAGTGGGAGGAAGGTCAAAGCTCCTCTCCAACCTTTTCCTGTTGTTGGAACACCCTTTGAAAGGGTAGGGATGGATATTGTGGGGCCACTGGATCCCAAGACAGCCATGGGCAACAGGTACATCCTGGTCTTGGTGGACCATGCCACCCCGTACCCGGAGGCAATCCCTCTCAGGACAACGACGGCGCCAGTGGTGGGCCGGGCGTTAATGGGGATCTTTTCCCGTGTGGGATTCCCCAGAGAGGTGGTTTCTGATAGGGGGACCAATTTCATATCCAAGTATATGACATCCCTGTGGAAGGAGTGTGGTGTAACCTACAAGTTCACCACGCCTTACCACCCACAAGGAAACGGTCTGGTGGAGAGATTCAACCAGACCTTGAAAGGCATGATCAAGGGTCTAACAGAACCCATGAGGCGTAAGTGGGACGTCCTCTTGCCATGCCTACTCTTTGCATACAGGGAGGTGCCTCAGAAGTCTCTTGGGTACAGCCCCTTTGAGCTCCTGTATGGCCACCCTGTCAGAGGACCTCTGAGTTTGGTAAAGGAAGGCTGGGAGGCAGCTCCCAGGAAAACTCCCCAGGATGTGTTTAGCTACATGCTGGCCTTTAGAAACCAAACTGCCCGCTTCAGGAAACTCGCTCAGGCGAACCTAGAAGCAAGCCAGGAAGAAATGAAGAGGTGGTATGACCAGAATGCCACTCTGGTCGAATTTCAACCTGGGCAAAAAGTGTGGGTCATGGCCCCAGTGGAACCTTGTGCCTTGCAGGACAAGTGGACTGGGCCATATAAGGTGGTGGAGCGCAAAGTAACGTCACCTACCTGGTGGATTTGCAGACTCCAAGGAACCCTTTGAGGGTCCTTCACGTGAACCGCCTCAAGCCCCACTTCGAGAGGTCCGAAGTGAGTATGCTCTTGACGACAGATGACGGGGTGGAAGAGGAGAGTGAGCCTCTCCCTGACCTCCTGTCTACCAAGGAGCATGATGGGTCAGTAGAGGGTGTGATTCTCTCCCCTACACTGACCCAAGAGCAGCAGGGGGACTGTCGCCAGTTGTTGGGACAGTTCGCCCCGCTGTTCTCTCTGACCCCCGGTGTTAGTCACTGGTGTACCCATGACGTGGACACTGGTGACAGCCCTCCTGTAAAGCACAACATTTACAGGTTGACTGACCGAGTCAGGGCCAGCATCAAGGAGTAGGTCTCTAAGATGTTGGCGTTAGGGGTGAATGAGCCCTCCAACAGTCCTTGGGCCAGCCCAGTGGTCTTGGTCCCAAAGGCTGCTGCACCCGGTGCAACTCCAGAACTGCGGTTTTGTGTGGACTACCGTGGGCTCAATGCCGTCACCAGGACTGACGCGCACCCCATCCCCAGAGCTGATGAGCTCATTGATCGGTTGGGAGCTGCCCGGTTCCTCAGCACGTTTGACTTAACGTCTGGGTACTGGCAGATTGCCTTAACCGTTGGGGCCAAGGAGAGATCAGCATTCTCAACCCCAGAAGGTCATTACCAGTTTTGGGTGATGCCCTTTGGGTTGAAGAATGCCCCTGCCACCTTTCAGAGGTTGGTCAATCAGGGGTTGGCTGGACTGGAGGATTTCAGTGCTGCCTACCTGGATGACATTGCTGTGTTCAGTTCCAGCTGGGAAGAACATTTACAGCACCTTGAGAAAGTGTTGAGGGCTCTGCAAGGTGCAGGCCTCACGATCAAGGCCAGTAAGTGCCAGATCGGGCAGGGTTCTGTGGTGTACTTGGGACACCAGATGGAAAGCGGCCAGGTGGCGCCCCTACAACCCAAGATTGACACCATCCTGGCTTGGGAGCCCCCCAAGACCCAGACAGAGGTGAGAGCCTTCTTAGGACTCACCGGCTACTATAGGAGATTTGTTAAGGGCTATGGCACCATTGTCGCCCCTTTAACAGAGCTGACTTCCACGAAGCAGCCCAGGAAGGTGATCTGGACTGAGTCTTGCCAGAAAGCTTTTGATGCCCTGAAGGCAGCCATGTGCACGGCGCCCGTGCTCAAGGCACCTGACTTCTCCAAGGAATTCGTCATGCAGACTGACGCTTCAGAGCATGGTGTGGGAGCGGTGCTCTCACAACTGAACGAAGAGGGCCTGGATCAACCTGTAGTCTTCCTTAGCAGGAGACTACTCCCCAGGGAACAGAGGTGGAGTGCCATAGAAAGGGAAGCTTTTGCTGTGGTCTGGGCACTGAAGAAGCTGAGACCCTACCTGTTTGGGACTCACTTCCGGGTTCAGACAGACCACAGGCCCCTCAGATGGTTGATGCAGATGAGGGGTGAGAATCCAAAACGGCTGAGGTGGTCCATCTCCCTACAGGGAATGGAATTTACGGTGGAACACCGCCCTGGTACAGAACACGCCAACGCAGATGGTCTGTCCAGGTTCTTCCGCCTTAGTGAAGACAACTCCAATGGGGTTGGGTAGTTCTCCCTACTTTCAGCTGGAGGGGACATGTGTTAGATTTGGCATCTTTTGGCGTGTTTCCCCTGACTTTTTGCTTTCTAACCTCCCGTTTTTGACTCTGTTTTTGCTGGTGTAATGATTCTGCGCACTTTCCTCACTGCTGTCCAGTGGGAAAGTGCAAGTGCTCCTGTATAAAATGTGTATGGATTGGTATTTCCATGATTGGCCTATTTGATCTATGTGTCAGTCCCTAGTAAAGTGCACTGCGAGTGCCAGGGCCTATAGATCAAATGCTGTTGGTGGGCTGCAGCACTGGATTGTGCCACCCACGCAAACAGCCCGTAAAGTGTAACTCTGGCCTGCCATTGCAGAGCCTGTGCGCAGCCTGGGGCTGCCATGTCGACTTGGCAAGTGCACACACTTGCAAGTCCCTAAACCTTCCCTTTTCTACATGTTAGTCACCCCTAAGGTAGCCCCAAGGTACCCCTGTGGGCAGGGTGCACTGTATGTGAAAGGTAGGACATGCCCTGGTGTGTGTGGCATGTCCTGATAGTGGATTACAGCCTACTTCGTTTTTCACTATTGCAAGGCTACCTGTTCTCCATAGGCCAGAATGGGCAGTTTGATTATTACAATCTATAATCCTAACTGACCCAGGGAACATGGTAGAAATTCGAGTTTATTATGCCTGAACTCAGAATGATAAAATGCATCTTTTAGTGAAGTTGGTTTTAACATTCTGTGTTTGAAAATACCACTTTTAGAAAGTAGGTATTTTCTTGTCTAACCATCAAAGCCTGCCTCTGCTAGGTTGTGTATTCCTTGTCTGGAGTGTGAGTGACAGGGGCTGGGGGATTCCAGGAGACAGGGTGGGTCAGCACAGGGCTGAATAACAACACCTACATGCAGATGGGTGGGAGGAGTTGCACCTGGGACCTGAATAGGACAGTGCCTTCCCTCCACAATGCTGGCTCCACCTCCTGTGGTGCGTCTGAGGTCCCTGGCCTACTCTCTGAAAGGAAGGAAGGAGACTTGTCAACAAAGTGCTCCAGGACTGACCAGAACTGGTTTGGACCAGGCAAAGGCCCCTCTGCCTCCAGAGGACAAAGAGAAATTGAGGATAAAAAGGGGGACCCAAACCCCAGAACTTTAGATCTCGCTGGAATCAAGGAACCTGCCAAGACGAAGAGCTGGAAGAGCTGCCAGGAGGAGTACTGCCCCTTTGCTGTGTTGTTGCTTTGTTGGGTTGGCCTGCAGCTGCTGCTTCTGCCTTGGGCAGTGAAAGGACTGGACTGAACTTTCTCTACTTGTGCTGAGTATCTCCAAGGGCCTGAACCGAGCTGGCCTCCTGTTAAGAAGTCTCAGGGACTGCAAAGACTTCACCAACCTCTGGGTACCGCTCCTGGAACTGCTGTTTCAGTTGCCACAGAGAAGAGGGAACCGCGACCGACTCTGTCAACCGACTCCGTCACTGGCCTTGTGTCCTGAAGGCACCGCAAGCCGCACCGACTCGCCCTGCACCGTAAGCCTTGGTCTCACCGACTCCGTCACCGAGCCGCTGCCTGCACCGCATCGAGAGACACCGCGACCTGCATCGCCTCGCTTCACCTCGCTGGCCTGGGCTCACCGACACGGTCGCTGCTGGCTCGACACCCGTGACCGACTCGTCACGCACAGCTGTCCGGCTCGGCCAACCCCAATTCCCGCAAACCGGCTCTGTCGCTCGCATCGCAACTTGCCAGCACCGCATCGAGTACCGACTCGCCCTGCACCGCAAGCCTTGGTCTCACCTACGCCGTCTGCACGATTGTCACCGAGCCGCTGCTCGCACCGCATCGAGGGACACTGCACCTTGCACCGCTTCCACCTTGCACCGTGACCGCAACGAACGCCACAACCGGCTCTGTCACCCGCACCGCAACCTGCCAGCACCGCATCGAGCACCGACTCGCCCTGCACCGCCAGCCTTGGTCTCACCGACGCCGTCTGCACAAACGTCACCGAGCCGCTGCTCGCACCGCATCGAGGGACACCGCACCTTGCACCGCTTCCATTTTGCATCGCGACGGATGCCAAGACTGACTCGCACGCCTGTGTGAGCCGCACTAAGAAAGGTACTGTGAACGAATCTGTCCCGCTGTTGCTGGCCCGTACCGACGCGGTCAGCGGAAACTGCGAGACTCTGTTGTTTTCAGCATCGCGGTAGGCTCGGACCGAGCTACCGACTCGTACGAACTGTGTTTTTCAACGTATTTTGCAACTTAAACACATTTTGAGAAGTAACTACTTTTGAAGTACTATATAGTGGATTTTTATCGTATTTGGTCTTGTTTTAAGTATATAAAAATATTGGATATTTTTCTAAACTGGTGTGGTGTCAGTTTGTAGTGCTTACATTGTATTACTGTTGGTTTTGTGCAAATGCTTTACACACTGCCTCTAGAATAAGCCTGACTGCTCGTGCCAAGCTACCAAGGGGGTGAGCAGGGGTTATTTTAGGAGTGTAACTCCCTTATCCTGACTAGGAAGAAGGGTCCCTACTTGGACAAAGGTGCAAGCCCTTGCCAACTAGAGACCCCCATTTCTAACAAAACCTATGTAAATATATTGAGCTGGGATGAGCGAGGCCTGCGCCTCTGGAGAATTTTCTAATGGTGGAACAAAAGTCGCATGAATGTTCTCAGTTATCTTGCGAAAGAAGGAAGCAAGATTGTCACTCAAAATCTGTGAGCATACCAAGCTTGATTAGACGCAGTAGGCCTTATCATGGAGGAGAGGGTGTGGCTAAATGGCTAAGGGGGCCGACCTTGAAGCTGGGGAACCAGGTTCGAGTCTGGCGGGAGCCTCACACATCCTGTTATTCTGGGCAAATACGTTAATCTCCCCGTGCCTAAAAATGAATCTGTAATGCAACTGGTGCTCATGTAAAGCGCTCTGATACCTTCGGGTCTAGTTTGCGCTATATAAAACTGCAAAAAAACAAAAAAAATCTCTTTAGTGGAGTTCTTGATTGATTCAATATGGAATCCATAAAATATTTTTTTTTGCCAGCCTAGTTTCTTTCGCATAGCTTTTCCCAGCTGTGCAATATTGTTTTTGTTTTCTCCTGGGCAGTTCGAAAGTCATTTTAGTTAAGCCTATGCAGCGCGCATGCGCTGTCTGTAGACCTGTTGTAATCACACAATAGGAGTGTAATCCCATCTGCTACTTGCCATTGGTTCTCTCCTGCATGGCTCTTCTTTGCTGGCTCCTCATTTGTTGGTGCTCCCGATACATCACTTCTGTTTTTCGATCAGGAGCACCGGCCAACTACAGGTTCCTTACGCTAGAGGTATTTTTGTGTTGGTTTGGGGACTACTTGTTTATAATTGTTGCTTATCTTTGAGTTTGGGGGCCACACCTTTCTTTTGTTCTGCAGGGCGCGGTTCGGCCACCTCCATTTTTAATGCACTGTACATTACTTGAGCACAGCCTGCTGATGTTGCCGGCCCTTGCAAGTGCGCTATATGACCCATCTGCAACCATAAACCCTGCCAGCTGGTGCAGAAAACTGATGGCCGCAAAAGAGCAGAGACCCGCGACAGAAGAACAGCTGCTGCAACCTGCTATCTCAATCAAACTGCAGACCCCGGCAGCAACGCTCTGCATTTCGGCCACTGCGACACCTATCAGCCAGGTCTGGCCATTACTTAAGCCCTGCACCTGATTACGCATCGACCTCATCAGTGACCGACCCTGTTTGCCCTTTGAGTGCCACTAATCTCATACCTTTTTGGGCACCCAGCATCTTTCCCCTGCCGGCTCCACCACCCTCACAGAACCTTGACCGGTTACACCGATCACCCTACATAGAGCCTCAACCAGCAGCATTGACGCAGGTATGGAACCCTGACGGGCCGCATAGCACCACTGCACGGAGCAGTGACAGACTGCAGCACCCGCTGCAGTCCTCAGTGGTTTAGGGTGCCACAGCCCTTCTGCCTGAGTGCCCTTTGTTGTGAGGGTTGCCTAAGTATTAGAGGGGCGCGCTTCGCTGCGCGGTAATAAGACACAGGTACACAGTACGGTAGTTTACTAGGGCGCGTATGCCGATCCTCGGCCCCGTCCCTACCTTTATTGCCTACGTCATGCCGGCCGGCGTGAACGCAGGGGAGGGCTCTGACAGTGTGCGTTGGCAGCCGCCAACTAGCACGCTAACTCATCACATCCCATCCCAACTCAGTCCTTGACAGGTTCCCCAGAGTCACTTACTTGGCATGCAAAGTCTCTCAGCTGAATGCTGGGCGCAGGGTTGTTTCTCAGCACATACCTGTGATTGCTTCTGCTAGGCCTCGCCGGTCAGGTCTTCGGGCATGTGCTGCTCTCCCACCTCCCCATGGGCCCCCACGGGTTCATGTGGTGGTGACTCTTCACCGGCATTGCCGCCCATTGGCTCGCTGGGCCCCTGGATACTGATGTTCGGCTCACCAGGATCATCATTTAACTCTGCATCCGGCGTTGGGTGTTCAACTCTTTTGAACCATGACACGTTGCGTGTTACAGTCTCTCCTTCTCTTGCTACCGTGACCATAGTCCCGTTCACTCCAACCACAGTCCAATATCCGGGCTCATAGCGAGTCCGAAATTTCCCACCGGGTCTCCGGTCTTTTATAATCACGACATCTCCTCCACACAACTGATGGGATGTTGATCTCCTTGTTCGGCTGGCTGCTAAGTTGTGTTCTTCCCTTCTCTTCCGGGCGCCTTCCTCGTCGAACGGTGGAGGGGCCCAACCGGGTGCCATGGGAAGGCTATCCCGTCGTGTTCCATTGAACATCATGGCTATTGGCGCTTGACATGTGGAACTGTGAGGAGTGCTCCTGTACTCTCTGAGAAAGTTCTGTAGGTGGTGCTCGGGGTTGGCTTGCTCGGCCACGGCAATGCGGATGATTTTGTTGATAGTTCTCATGAACCGCTCAATATCGCCATTCGCTTGCGGCCACTGAGGGGTAATCCGCCTATGCCGAATGCCGTGATGTTTCAGAAATTCCTGGAATTTGTGTCCATGGAACGGGGGCCCGTTGTCGCTCCGGACTTCTTCTGGGCACCCAAACATGGTGAAGATTTTGTCCAGCACCGGGCCAACCTGGGAGAACGCTGTAGAGCTGACGATTTCAACCAAAGGATACTTGGAATAGCTGTCCATCAGGGCCAGGGTGAACCTCCCATCTGGGAAGCTTCCGAAGTCGATGCTTATCTTTTCCCATGGCTTTGTCCCGTGCTCCTCTGTTTGGATCGGCGCTGGTCTCTCAGGGGCACTTGTTATTTGGCAGGAAGGGCATCTTCGTACTAGTTCCGCCACTTGAGCGTCCAGTCCGGGGAACCAGACCTTTTCTCGCATTCTTGCTTTCATTTTCTCTATGCCTTGGTGCCCGCTATGGGCTAACTGGGTAGCTCGCAACTGGAGGGATGCAGGAATGACAACTCGCTGCCCTCTCAGTAGGATCCCATTTTGGGTGATGCTCAACTCATTTCTGACTCGCCACATGTGCAGTAGACTCTCCTTTTCCGGGCCCGACCATGCATTGGCCGTTTGGATGAATTGATGCCAGTGTCCGCCTTGGACGGCTGTCCGAACTCTGTCGACCACTGGGTCTGCCGCTGCAGCTGCAGCTACTTCCTCCAGAGTCATGGCACGGGGGCAAGTGAACGACGAAACCATGTCTATGTGCGCCTCGGTTTCCAGGGTATCCTGGTCCTCCTCTTTCTCATCTTGCGGATCCGGATGTCTCGAGAGGAAATCAGCAGGGTTCCAGGCTCCTGGCCGGTAGGCCACTTCCATTTCATATTGTTGCAGGCCGATAGCCCACCGCTCGATGCGTGGAGGCGGGTGGGGTGCTGAACCTCGGAATAGTGGTACCAGGGGTTGGTGGTCCGTAATGACCTTTAACGGGTTGCCACAGATGTAGAGGTGAAAATGCCTGCATGCCCAGCGGATCGCGATGGCCTCCCTCTCGATCTGCGCATATCGCTTTTCGGTTGGTGACAGCGCTTTGCTGGCATATTCCAGAGTGGCCCACCTGCCAGGTTCTTGCTCCTGGGTGAGGACTGCCCCTAGTCCTACGGGGCTGGGGTCGACTAATATCTCTGTCCGCTTCGCTGGATCGAAGTATACCAGGGTCGCCTGGTCGAGGAGAGTGCTCTTGACTGTTTGAAACGCTGTTTCTTCTGTGGGTCCCCACTGCCACATGGCGTCCGTTCGGGTGAGGTTTCGCAGGGGCTCTGCAATGGTGGCAAGATCTGGAATGAAACGGCCACAGTACTTCGCCATCCCGAGGAAACTGCGCACTTCAGCTATTGTTTGTGGCACTGGCGCATTCTTGATAGCTTGGGATTTCCGTGGGTCCACTTGAATGCCTTCCTGTGTGAATGTATATCCGAAGAACTCTATCCTTTGCTGAAACAGCAGACATTTTTCTCGATGCAGGGTGACCCCATGGTCATGGAGCCTCTTCAACGTGGCCCTTATATGCTTGTAGTGCTCCTCCGCAGTCTTCGAGTGGATGAGGATATCATCACTCACGTTCAGTACATTGGGCAGTCCGACCAGAATCTCTTTCACGGCATTCTGAAAAATCTCTGCGGCTGACGATATCCCGAAGCTTAGGCGTTTGTATCGCCTGAGTCCTAAGTGGGTATTGAACGTGGTGATATATCTGCTCTCTTTGGCAAGGGCCAGTTGATGATAACCTGCGTTCAGGTCCAGCTTCGAGAACCATTTAGATCCATTAAGATCGGCCACTATGTAGTCCATTGTTGGAGTTATGTGGCGTTCCCGCCTGATCGCCTTATTAGGGAGGCGCATATCTATGCAGATCCTAATCTTCCCTAGTTGGCGGGGTTTTTCGGCGATTACCATTGGGGACACCCACGGAGTGGGTCCTGAGACCTTTTCTATTACGCCTTGCTCCTCCAGTTTCTGCAGCTCTTCTTCTACTACCGGTCGAAGATGAAAAGGGATCCTCCTATGCCTTAGGGCCATTGGTTTGACAGTTGTGTCAATGTGTAGCTTCACGGGCTCCCTTTTTATTCTTCCTAGGCCAGTGAAAAGGTCTTTAAACTGGTCCAACAGGTCTTTCGTCTGGTCAGCCTGCACACTCTTCGCGAATGTTAACAGCCCCAGATCTTCAGCTGTATGGCTGCTTAATAGGGTGTCCGCTTCCTGGTTGATTACGTGGATGTCGATCGTGATCTCAGCATCCTCGTGTCGGACAGGTACAGTCATTTTTCCTCAGAGCGATAGGGGTGATGTGCTTCCATACGCAAATATCTTCGTCTTCGACGGCCGGAGGTCTGGCTTTGGTCTTAACTTGTTATACTGTTTTATCCCCATTACTGTAACTGAGGCACCTGTGTCGATGACCGCGCTGACTTCCAATCCCGCTATGTGCACTTTGCATCTGGGCTGCGGCCGCCTTCTTCTCTTTAGTGCTCGGGTGAATGAGACTAAGTATGTCTCTTCTTCATCCTCGGACGATGTGTCCTCTGCTTGGTAGATGTTTCGTCCACTTTTCGTCTCCTTTTGCGCAGATGTCAGCGACATGCTTGATAGCTGGCAAACCAGTTTCCTCCCTGGCATCGGTCTCCGCCCCTCCTTCCGTTGCCCTTTTCTCCAGCACACAGATGCAAAGTGGTTGGCAACACCACAGTTCGTGCACGTCTTCCCTCTGGCCGGGCACGCTTGTGTCGGGTGCTCCTCGTATCCGCAGTACCCACCTTGGCCTTTTGACGTGGTGAGTGGGCGGTCTCGTGGTTTCCTGTCTTTGTCTTTCACTCTGACTGCGTCAGTCTGTTCCGTCTTTACATTGACGCTCTTGTCTGTGTTGCGCATCAGGGCCAGGTCCATCTATTCCACACGCGCGACTGACAGGTCATGTGATCGTGCCATCACTAGTATGTCTGCCATCGGTATATTGGGTTGACGCAGTATGAGGCCCCTCAATGTCTTGCTGCGGATCCCCGGGATTAGCTGTGCTCTGATCTCTTCCGCCGCTCTGTCACCTGCGAGGTGCGTGCTGGCCAGTTTTCGCAGTCTCGCATGGAATGCATCCACCGACTCCCCTTCTTTCTGCCTGGCCTGTCGCAGCTTAAAGTGCTCAAAATCCGGATTGAGCTGTGGGTCAAAATGCGCATTGAGCGCTGCCACCGCCGCCGTGTAGTCATTCGCGACGCCTGTATTGGGGAGGTGCTTGAAAAGCATGTATATCTCTTCCCCTGCATAGTGAAGCAATAGTGAACGTTTAACAGCGCCAGCCATTTCCCGGGTGGCAACGAAATAGTTCTCCAGGCGTCCCAACCAGACTTGCCAGCGTGGCGACGCGGTGGCCGGATCAGCCGACTCGCTGAACGGCGGCAGGACGCCAGACGGTGGGTGCTGCGGCATGATCCTGGCTGCTGCCTGTGCCCCGTCCCCTTGATCGCCCATGATTAGATCAGTGGTTATCGCTGTGGGGTGCCTGCAGGTCCTGCGTCACCCACAAAATGCTGGAGTGGCCAAAGTTTCTCCCTTTTGCTGACTGCGCTTGTGTCCTGGCGCTGTGTGTGTGTCCTTGAGTTGTTCTTGGTGTGTGTCCACCCTTCTTGCCACCCTGCCTCCAGCCGGTCTCCTCACCATTGGTCTGCTCCTTGCGTTAGGCCAGCTGCCTGTTATTCCAACAGGTCGTCCAGACAGGTGTGGGCCCTGCCACCCACGTGGTCACTGTTGCAGCGTGGGAATGCTCAGCAGTTCAGCCGGGCCACTGCCGGGTATCGGCGTTCTGCCGGCCTTCCCCATTTCCAGGAGCGCGGGTCGCTCCCCCTCGTCGCTAGTGTTGTGAGGGTTGCCTAAGTATTAGAGGGGCACGCTTCGCTGCACGGTAATAAGACACAGGGACACAGTACGGTAGTTTACTAGGGCGCGAATGCCGATCCTCAGCCCCGCCCCTACCTTTATTGCCTACGTCACGCCGGCCGGCGTGAACGCAGGGGAGGGCTCTGACAGCGTGCGTTGGCAGCTGCCAACTAGCACGCTAACTCGTCACATCCTTTATGGTCGTGACCATCCCATGCAGGGAGAGACCATCACCGCCTGCATACCGGTGCCGCCACAGGTCACCTAACGACCTGCAAACCTAGTCTTCAAATCAGCGGACACAGCTCACAGCACCACCAATTCACAGGATTACTGCCAGAGGCATCACCGCAACCAGCCTCGGCACCACCATCTTGTGTCACTATACTAGATCCACGCTACCCCGGACATCATGGAACCGAACAGCAAACTCGCCAGACCAGCTTGAGGTTTCCCACAGCTGACCACCTCATCACCGCTGGTTATTGGGAGCACATAGTAGTTGCCAGGTCCGGCCTGCCAGCCTGTGTGCAGCCCGATCAGCAGCAAAACTGTCCCTTAGAACATCAGAGAACCATTGACAAAGCCAATAGCCCTAGCTTGTTGTAGGTGTAATGTTACGTGTTGTATTAATATCTGGATGCATTGACAGGAGCCGCAAAATACCAGTCTGGCGGCACACTATGCTAAGCACAGATTTTCAGTTTACGTGTTTTAAGCCAACCCTTTAATTACATTGGCCACGCCCCTTAGAGAGACCCTTCCAGTTTTTTCATCCCACTTAAAGCCCTCCAGGACACCTGCTTTTACTTCTCCCCGCAATGCGTCCACACAACCGGAGATGCTGCGCCCTCTAATCCATGTTACCACATTTTTAATTTATGTGTTTTTGAGATATTAAAACATGTACAATATCGCCCCAAAGTATCGGAGCTCACCAGTGAGAGACAAAGTTTCTCATCTCAGGCCATGCTTGTAACTCGGAGTGGCCGCACATTCGTCTGGGTCCACAGCCTTTTGCTTACGGGCAGAACTGCGGGAGCATGTTTGGAAGGCACTAAAGCTCCCAGCACTCCCTCCGTGAGCCCGCGCTCAAAACAACTCCACCGGTACGCGGTGCGGGACGCGCCCAGGCAAAGCCCGGGCCAAGGGCGGGCCCGTTCACGACCATCGAAGCCCGGAGGAGGCTGGGCTGGGCCCCCCCTCTAACATCTGGTCCATCAGAGAGGGCGCCTTCAATTCTCAGGTACTGTGTTATTGATTTGTTTCCTCTTAATTTAAACAGTGATTAACGTTCCTGTAGGATACTCACTTAAGAAACCCAAAATAAAAAATGAGTAAGCGCAAGGGCCGTCCCGACCGTACTGGAGTAGCGGGTGTAGCGGGAACCCTGGACGCCTTTATTACGCGAGCAGAATCAATGCTAACTCACGAGATTCAGCTAACTGAACGGCGACTTTCACTCGACCCGCTCGCGTCCCAGAGACGTTCTTCATTGGGTATTGGCAATTCGGCCAGCAACCCACAACCATCTTCTACCGCTGGTATAATTCTCCCCTTGCTTCCCCCGCCCCCAGATTCGGTCGCTCCTGTCCCTCCTGATACTCCAAATGGGCCCAGTATGGGAATAACTGACAAGGTTTCCAAATCACACAATGATGATATTATGAGTGAACCTCCAGTAAAGTGAAGGAGGGGCGCTGGGGCACAAAAACCTAAACCCAACCCAAGGAAAGGAGCCCGATCCATTAAACCTAAGGGGTACGGAGATCTCGCACAGGTGCAAAGTCCTACTCCTTTGGCCTCTGACGAGGTAACGATGCCCTCCCAGCTGGTTGGAGAAGAGTTTTGGAAACGGGAGACCATGGTTATGGTGTCATTAAGTCCCTTGCAGCTGAAGTTATCTGAAATTGAAGAGAGACTGGCCAAACTAGAGGCCCTGGGCCTGCAGGGTCACACTCATACATTAAACCCCTCTGTGAGAATGGATGAATGGCAAAGGACACATAGAGAAAAGGCTCAGGAACTTGTCGAAACACGAACTTGAGTACTCTTGCTCCATCCCTTGCTCCGCAAGGCCTAACAAGCTTAGTGAAAAGGACTGGCAACTCTTCTAATTTGACTGAACTTGTAACTATTCCCCCCCTCATTGCTAGTAATATCTCGGATAAGCCCGTATGTAATTCACACCTAAGTAAAATTGCGGGGGCCAATGCTGTCACCTTAAATCAGGGGGAAAACATTGAGGGCCAGGCTAATACTAGGTCGGAACCACTGCACTTACCACCTTCAGCGGCTCCCCTTGTACTGGTCTTAGGTAATGTTCCCATCCTGAGGGAAGGTCAGTTTGAATCCACAATCCAGCTAATTGATAAATCTCTTCACGGGCTGTCTACCCATGCAACAGGCTGGACGAAGGGGGGATCACGCCTTGCTAACCAGATTATTATGGCGAGAAGGGTTAGGTGGGTGAGATCGACTCAAAAAAATCTGGAAGGCGATTGTGTGGTACTTAATTTTAATAATTCATCAATACCAAGATCGCTTTTGTTTCAGCTGCACAGAGTCCCATCTAGAAATTCCCATATTGTAGCTCTCCCTTTGAGTCATTTTTATACCCCTCCCCCTCATAGAGCTCGGGAACTAATAGGAAATTATAAAGAGGGTCATACAAATTTTATTTCCACAGGAAACTCCCTGGGAAACTTGGGCATATCTACCTCAAATAGATTTACCCCACTCTCAGGTGGCTGACTGCCCCCAAGGCCACCTGAGGGCCCTTCCTTATTACAGTTTGCTCCACTTGACATCATTGAGTCCTCTAGAACGTCTGTGCAGAAGTCAGGGGAGGCTAGCACTTACTTGTTAGCATCCTGGAACGTAGCGAGTATAACAAATAAGTTGGGTGATGATCAGTGGGTAAAAACTTGGCAGAACTGCGATATAATTTCCTTCCAAGAGACCTGGGCAACAGACAAAAATGTATTTAAACGGCTATCGCTCTTTTCAGACTAGGGCCGCCCCGTCGTCTTCAGGGAGGTCAAAGGGGGGCTTGTTCCCAATACATCGGCCCTGAAAATAAAGCAGTTTGTAGACAAGAGCCAGCGTTTTCACATCCTCATTCTTGAGTTGGCCAAACAAGGCATCTGGCTTTTAATTAATTTCTACAATAACAATTTCGGGGCTAACATGCACCTGGCTGCAGATGAAGTAAATAGGGAATTGGACGAAATACTACCAAGGTTAAAGGAACCCATACATGTCATATGGCTGGGAGATTTTAACATATATCCTTGTAAACATAATTTAGAGAATGTATGTGGTTTGGTGGACCTTATGGGTAATCCGTTATCTCATTTCTCCCACTCTACCTACGGTAACAGTCTAAATCGAACATTATCAGCCAGAAATTTGGTGATTGTGAATAAGCATTCTTCCCTCTCGGACTCCCTGTTAAAAACCTTTCGACGGTCTGATTATGAAACAACAATTGATTTTATCCTGGTCTCAAACCCTTTTAATGAGCTCTGTTCCAACGCTGATGCCCAATTTACAACTTTTAGCGACCATGCCATTTTAACCTGCGAGATTCTATCTGTCACTAGAGAAGTCTCCACCGAATAGGGTGATGACCCACCACTCATAGCGAGAAGAAATGGATACCAGCTGAAGTGGGCCCAGATTGAGCGCTCTAAATTTCTTCTTGAAATGGTGTCCAACTCTCTTGATAGTATCGAAACCTGCTTGGATTTGACTATCTCTCCCTGCGTAATGCTACTAGGGTTCACGAAAATCCTAGAAAACATAAGTAGCGCGTTAACACGCCATAAACCCAAAAGGACAAAGGGCTGGTTTGATACATCCTGTTCGAAATCAAGAAAGGCGTTGGCAATTGCTCTCAGGGCCCAACCTAGAGACACATCATTAATTGCATCACTGCGCAAGGAGTTTAAAATGGCTAGAAGGTCTAGGGAAAAGGTACTAAGGGAGGAGTTATGGACAAGACTAAAGGAGACCTCAGAGACAGGAAACAGTAAAGAGTTTTGGGATGCGATTAATGCCCCTTACTTTAAGATGCAAGGAGAACCCGTGCTAGAGTCCCACGTAGGTGAAGAAGATTGGGTCGTACACTACTCAAGTATTTTTTCCCTTACTGATACCCCGCCCAGTACCCATAACCTGATAGGGCCTATCTCTCAGGACAAATTAGTGTTCTCTCTCTTAGAGGTAAAGCATAGCTTAGAGGCTTGCAGCAAGGGAAAAGCGCCGGGTCCAGACGGGGTTCCCATAGATTTCTTTCAGACGGATTATGATCTTTGGGTCCCCGTGCTGACAAATGTTTTTAATAAGATTGCGCAAACAGGCCCATTACCCTCATGGAGGACGAGTGTAATAGTCCCTATCCACAAAAAGGGAGACAAGGGGAATCCAAAAAACTATAGACCCATATCTCTCATAGATACAACAGCTAAAATGATGGGTCGTCTCCTCCTGTCTAGATTGGAACACTGGGCCCGAGACAGGAATCTTCTAACGCAGACCCAGTATGGCTTCCAACAAGGGAAGGGCACTGTTGATCAGTGCCTGAACCTCTCCCTCATTATGGATAAATATACCAGAGCCAAGGGTGGGAAGCTATACCTTGCCTTTATGGATTTATCCGCAGCTTTCGACTGCGTGTCCCACCCAAAACTCTGGAATATTATGGCGGAGATGGGAATTGAACACTCCCTAATTGATTTCATCCGGCAACTGTATTCTCAAGCCTCTGCAACAGTTCGGTATGGGAAGAATGGGGAGCGAACCCGCCCCTTTAACATCTTAAGAGGGGTAAGGCAAGGCTGCGTCCTTGTACCGTTTCTTTTTTCAATCTACACAAACGGTGTGGAGGAGGCGCTGATGGGAGAAACATTGGACGTTCCTACTTTTGATTCCCAACGTATCCCCATTTTGGCATACGCTGACGATGCCGTATTGCTTTCTAGAACGGGTCTGGGCCTTCAACGCCTTATTACATCATATGCGGTCTTTATGAAAACCTTGGACCTTAAAGTTAATCAGGCAAAGTCTTTTATACTAGTAGCAGGAGCAGGGGAAAAGGAAAAAATCCCATACTTCCATATGGACTCTATAAAAATTGAGGTGGTAAACTCGTTTTGTTACCTGGGAGTTCTTTTTGATAACAACCTTTCGTGGACACCCCTGGTGGAAGGTAGGGTTATGGTTATGGACAGGAGTTTAGCGGCACTAAAATCATTTTATAAGAGGCTAGGCTCCAAACCTCTTGACCCTATAAAAAAGATTTATCACGCTAAAACAGTATCAGCTGTGCCTTATGGGGCAGGGGTATGGGGGATGGTCCCTCTTGACACTCTCCAGTCCACAGAAAATAACTTTTTTAAATCATTAGCCTCCCTGCCACAGTCATATTCAAACTATGTTTCCCATATAGAACTGGGGGGCATATTAGCAAGAAGAGGCGATAATCATCGCTAACCCTGCTTAGCGTGATTTTTATTATCGCCGGCTATCGCTGGAATATATTGCCACGCTAACGCTGTATTAGCAACGATTAGCGCTATGGCGATGAATATTCCAGCGATAGCGGGGAAATGGGCCAACATCGCTGAAAAACCAGCGATGTTGCATGGAGAAGGGAGAACACCTTGCTGATACGACCCTGTGGTCGTATCAGCATAATCCACCCCCCCATGTTAGGTATGGCTAACACCTGCTAATTGCAGGTGTTAAATAAATGGCGATGACCCCGGTTAGCGCGACTTTTCACGTCGCTTACTGGGGCCATGGCCACCTTGCTAATAGGCGATAGGCCTGTTAGCGAGTGTTTCCCAGGTTTGTTCGTCGGGAACGCCCACTTTGCATGTCATTAGCGATAAATATCGCTGACATGCAAAGCGGTAAAAAAACGGGCGCTAATGCCCGCAAACCGTCGCTAACTGCTGTTAGAGACAGTTTGCTGATAGGGCGATATAAATATCGCCGCTTTAGCGGCAAAAAGTGCCGCTAAAGCGGCGATAGTGCCCTTGCTAATATGCCCCTGGGTCTCCCATACATCACCGACTTAATTCGCATGGCCCCATTGTTGCTATGGCTAACAATCTGGCGTAGAGTTACTGTTCCCCTTATTCAAAGGATCATTACCGATTTATTAAAACTTGAAAACCACACTAAGAGCGGATGGTTAAATTATGTTGAGAGGGAACTTAACGCCTTAGGTCTGGTAAATCTATTTAATGATCCCATTTTATGCAAAAAGTTCTCAAAGCATAGACTGGTTGAGACTTTTAACTTGAGGGCTCAATATGAACGCAGGGAGAGGAACTACGGAGCTCAGATGGTCCGGATGAATCAACTGACCCCCCCATTGGTAGAGGGAGAGTTCTCTTATCTAGCAGAGGTCTCATTCCCAAACCATTTGTTTGTCTTGATGAGGTTCCGTTTGAACCTGATCTCATTGATGCTGGGCTATCCGGCCAGAAGATTCAAGCACTCTGACTTGTCCCTGTGCCCATGCGATCTTAAGTCATCCCAAAATGATTTACATTTGGTACTTTTCTGCAGTTTGTATGCCCAGGAGAGAAAGAAATTTATTATCCCAATTTTAAAGAGGCACCACATCGTTTATGTCGAGTTGCATTGTATTTTTTAAAATCATTACCTAACCCGTTGGTCTGTCTCGCTGTGGCATCCTTTTTGTGGGCATGCATACGGAAAAGGAAATATGTGGCTCATGTATGAATATTGGGGATTCTTTTATTGCTTGTGGTTTGTAAAACCTTTTAGTAACACTTTTTTATCCTGTTTTTATGTATTTCTTATGTGCTTTTATGATCTGATTTAAGAAAGATCGAATAAAGTTTTCTATGAGTGGCAGCCTGCAAATACCATGCTATTTATTTTCACGCAACGTCTTTTTCAGAGTTCTCACAATTGCAAAGGAGCAATAAAAATAGGACTATGTCTCCCCGGCTAAGCTTCCAAAGCGAGGCTGCCACAGAAGCCTGGGAGCGGTCTCTTCTGGATTAGTAAACATGGGAACAGCACCATTCAGATTAGTTTTCCAGGCTGGGAGAAACTGCTCCTTCCTCTGTTACACACTAGTAACAAGGCTGCTCCACCACCCTGTTGTGCTTCGTTCTCTCATTTCACACTGCTCTTCGATTCTTGGTTTTTCTACTTTGTGTTCCTCTTTCCAAAATACATTTTGCGATAAGTGCCAGCTCACCCTGCCTTTTAAGGTGTTGTTTTCCTCCAACTAGTTGCTTCGGGCTTTGTATGAAAGTGATGTATAAACATAATAAATAAAAAAATGCCATCAGCACTTCTATATTAATGGCATGTGTGGACGCTTAAAAATGCCAGAGCGATCACAGTTTTTTGTTTCCTCTTGTAACAAGAGAGGAGCAGTTCACACGAGTTAGAACCCTTCAAACATTCATGAATTCATATTTTTTTTAACTGAAAAACACCAGTCAATGTGCTATGAAGGAAAGAACATACATATATTGTACAGAATAGTACCTTTAGCCTTTTCAGAGCTAAAAGCTCCTATTAACACAAGTTCTGCATTATTGCCAATAATTTTTGCATCATGCAGTAAAAAAGTCAAATTAAAATGCAAAAGTAAATATTTAGAGATATCAGTATACATATTTGTAGAAATCTATTCATGCAACAATAAAACTATGAAGAAAGTGACCCAAATCAGGCCACCCGGGTCACTCGCGACCTCCTCTAAGCCTTCCAAGAAATGAAGAGTCGGTGACACAGTAGAGAATACAAACCAAGTTATTTATTAGTAATTGCTCCTGCAGCGGAGTCCAGTCAGACAAGCCTCCTTAGATGCTACCGAGGGGACTGACTTCAGAACACTTGGTAAAACATAATATGCATTTCCAACACCCCTGAAACCCTGCCCAGGCTGGAATTTTCCAGCTCGGGCACAAACGAACAAAGGAGGTACAGAAAGATGAGCTACCACCTGCAGAACAGGTACATCTTATCACATTCTCAAGGTTATCTTGTTCAAACTCAACGCTCTCTACTGTGGGAGCAGGGCTACAAGAGAGGAAAGGCATGTGAAGACAGAATAAGCTATTCATTAGTGCATTAGGATTCAACCTTGAATACGATAAGCAAAAGTAACTGGACAGCAGCTTTTCGCTGAGTCAGGCAGTTAGTGAGACAGAAACTTGCTTTCGATCATAGTACAAAATGGCGGCTAGAGGCAAAATGGTGCCGCAAATGCTAACTTAACTCGCACAATGCTAGAAGGTGGCAGCTAGATGCATTTGCAGTCCAACAGACCCTCCTTTTAGCATTTGCTAACAATTTTGTCTATTCTAGCATGACAGGGAAATCATTAATCGTTAGGTGTTACACATGCACACTAATATTCAAAAATACCTTCGTCAATGTTCAGTAAATCATGGACAGCTTCCATCATCATAGCTGAATGTTTAGTATTGTGCCCTGGGGCCTTGGGTGCAGGTGCTAACTTGCTAACACAATACGTACAGCAGGCAGGGAGACAATTAATGCACAGGCAACAAGTGAAAATAACACCTGCAATGGCTACTAGGAAAAGGAGTATCTTCCAACCCCAGGATGCTATCAAACCCCAGAGCCAACCAGAAAGGGACCAGGTGCCATTCTGTTGATGATTATCGGATGCAAGTCGGTGCAACTTCTGTATTGCTGCATAGACATTCGGAGCATGGTGCGGTATGTACACACAGCAGCTACTACCGATGACGCGACAGGCCCCACCCCGATCAGCAAGGATGACGTCTAAAACCATCCTGTTTTGAAAAGCAACAAGTCTCGTAGCCTGAAGCTCAGCTGTAATGTTGGTCAGTATTCCTGCTGTGGTGTTAATAACCCCCTCTACAACCCTTGTGAGTCGGCGAATGTTACGGCTATTGGACATAGGACCCCAGAAGGGCAAAATACCCTTCATAGCAACAGTGAACTGCTGCAGAGTAGTGTCTGTCTGATCTATGTCTTCTGTGTTGATAACCCTTCTGACTCGGGACAAGTATATGCTCCTACGCTGCAAACGATGGTCTCTGTGATAACTGGACGGTGCTATATATACTGGGGGCAGGAGGAAAGAGGCATAACATATGCCAGACCACCCCCTTGGAAGCCATACATAAGCCTGGGACCCGCAAACAAAATTCACACATTATGGGGTGGAAGTAAAGGTGGACTATTGGTCGTACTCAAGTCATAAGTATAGTTGCAAATACTCCTCTCCACTTTAACACTCCCAAAACCTTGGACACAAAAACTAGCTGTTGTGTTAACTATTGGCACTGGCATTGCTTTGTCCTGAGTAATATTACTCATCTGAAAGGACCTAAAATATTCAGTGACATTGAAATCTTGGAAATACATCATTTCGTTTCGGAGCCATGTTACATTCTTTTTGACTTCATTAATATTCATACAGGCATCTGGATGCAAAGTATCAGGGGCCCCTTGTTCTCCTGGGGTGAACCCCTGGTGTACACTAATGTACTGTAACACAGTCTCATAATCATCATACGTCATATTCATTGCATCAGTATGGTAATGGATATACACCATGGTAAACAATTGGAACCATGCTTCACAGCTCCCTAAATAAGAGAAGGGTAGGGACATCAATAAATCATTTTTATGCATCACAGAAGGGAGCAAACCGCAGACCCAGCAATTAGTAACATTAGAGGTATGGTGTGCCTGATGGAGCATCTGCAAGAAAACATTTTCAACGTACGTTTGTCTGTGCCTCTCCTTATGAGGGGCCAAAGTGACAAATACATGTTCAGGGGGAACAGGAGTAGTACCAATCAAAGAATGTGCAGGATATTTCTCTTCAAGGAACCACATAACTCCAAATGCAGTTATTAAAAAAATCAGAACAATTATCACGAAAATTATCTTGCTTTTAGTAGCCAGCTAGACCAACCAGGACCATTTTTCTCAAAACGTGGGGCTGCTAAGGGTCCATAATGAGGCAGCCAAATGGGTACATTTTTTTTTTAAATCAGACTACCAGAGGAAGGGTCATACAATGGAGCCAGCGATGATAAAATAGAGAAAAGAGGCACAAAACCCAGCGTCCTTCTGAGCCACGCTGGTAGACTCCTATTGTTCATCTGTGGTGGTGCTATTGAGCACTTCTCGGTGGAGCTGCGTGATCGCAGCCCTTTCTGAAGCAATCCTCTTCACTCAGGATAGGGCACCCTCCCTCCTGAGAAGACACCCTCAACTTATCCTGTCCAGTGTCTCGGACAATGCACCAATCTTCCTTTCCCTAATCTACCATTGGTACTGCGGACAGGGTACATACACCCTATTCTTTATCCATGAAGTCCATCCCTACTAATCTGACTTTTCCTTTGGTGCACTGTCCCTCTGTCGGGGGCGCAAATTGTACCTAGCCACTCCGGGCACTGTGTCGTCACAAAAAAGGATCTTAAATTCAGAGGGGTCAAAGGACTGAGTCTCAAGCTCCTGCGAGCCAGATGGGGGGATTCCTGGGCAGCCCTCACTTCTGGGGGGACCGCGTCATTCAAGGCAGCGTCGTTCTCCTCCTCCATTTGCGCCCATGTGAATCGGGCATCAGAAAAAGGAACAAAGCGTGGCACCTTCTCTGTCTCGTGGTCCCCTACACCATCGAGGACCCACTGATCGTAGGGAAGAGGTAGTGGGACTTTCCGGCAGTGAGATGATTGGATCCAATGCTTCCGGCCGCCCACCTTCACTGCCGTCCGGGTGGCGAGGAGGACCTGCAGAGGTCCTTTCCAAAGTGGCTCCAAATTTCCCCTCCTCTGATAGTTCTTCACCAATATGTAATCACCGGGTCGAATGTTGTGACCGGGCCCCTCAGGTATTGGTGGTAGAGCCTCATGAATCTGTTGGTGAATAGAATGCCAATTTTTAGTCAACTCGCATAAGTAGTCCACAAGCAAAGGGTATTCTATCTCTGAGAAACGGCGGGGTCTTGGGATGCCCCATACATTTGCCGGGCGGCTGAAAACTACTTCATATGGTGACAATCCTGTTCTAGAGTGGGCTGTCGCCCTTGTGGTCAACAGGGCTAGGGGTAATGCATCTGGCCATTGCATTCCTGTGCTTTCTTTGATCTTTGCCAACTTCAGTTTGAGAGTACCATTGTACTTCTCAACCAAACCTGCTGACTGGGGATGGAATTTCTGCTTGATGTGCAAACCATCGCACACTAACTGGATAACCTTTGAGTTGAAGTGACTTCCGTTGTCACTCCAAATCAAACGGGGCAAGCCGAAGCGTGGGAAGACCTCCTTTAAAATGGCCTTTGACGTTGCTATGGTTGTGTTCTCTTTAGTGGGGTAAGCCTCAATCCATTTACTGAACGCACAAACAACCACCAACACATACTTTAAATTGTTGACTCGTTCCATTTCGATGAAATCCATCCGGAGAACCTCAAAATGGAAGGAAGGTGGTGCAAAGTTACCAGAAGGTGTAGGGGTACCTCTTCCAGGATTATGTATCATGCAGACCATGCAATACTTCACCAGGTGGGCAGTGTCTTGCTTCGCCTTTCAGATAATACAGAATCTCCCACACGGTGGCTCAAAACACGGCGAAGCAGGAGACATAAACACAACAACACCTAGAAAAGGGTTTTATTTTAATAAGGCTTGGGGTTTTTATTTATGCAATGCTCTCTAACAGAAAGGCTTTCCCAGATGCCAATTGCACAACATTCAAATACACATAGAGATCTATATTTATTTGCATGCAATAACAACACACTTGATAAATGCAATAGTTAAATGCATGAATAATACTAATGAATAAACAAGCAGCAAACAATATGAGATAACACTCAAGGAAATATAATGGACGTCCTGCAAGAGATCAGAAAGATATATGCACTGAATGACAAAGAAAACACCTCAAATGATCAAAGCCACTGGCCACACATCACAATGGCAATAATCAAAACTCAAACACCTCAAATGACCACAGCCACTGGAACCACGCATCACAATGGCAATAATCAAAACTCAACACTTCACCTGGTGCAAACACTGCATCTTAGCCCACTCCTGACCGGGGGATTAAACAGCCGGGGATAAGAGCCTCAGCAACCAGGGTTCCGCTGTACCGAAGTAGACGCGTCCGTCCCCATTCGGATTCCAAAATCCCGGTTTCTAAGTCAACAACCCTCCGCTTTATAATCTCAAAACACACACTAGAAGATGCAAGAGTCTTCCTCCCCGCACAAGGAAACTTACTAGGACTGGCCAGTTTCCAAGCAAGCATTCTATGGCAGGAAGGAGTTCCCACGTCCCCTCTACATTCTCGCATGTTACAGCCTTTATCTTGACGAAGCTCACGAAAGCCTTCCAGGGTACATTAAACAATCTCTCACAAAAACAATCCTTGAACGTGATTAACCCAAACAACTTGCAAGCGTGGCTGTGCATGCAGATAAAGCTCAAGCCAGGCAGAGTCAGAATTCAGGATTACATGAGGCCATGTCAAAGCCAATAGTAAGAACCTAATAATACTACCAATGTACAACACAATGCACATTTGTGCACCGCTGCTTATAGCATCACATACTTCATCTCTTAATGTACAACACAGTGCACATTTGTGCACCATTGCTCATAAGACTGCACTTCGAAACCAAAAAGTACATTCCACACCTCTCTCTCTCTCTCATGCTTTCAAATGCACATCCCACACGTTCTGTTCTTGGCAAGGCTGTCCTACTCTGTGACAGCTCCCACTGAAAGACTGCAAGATTACAAGAAAGAAACCTTTAAGAGAAACAAGGCCTATGCAGGACGTCGTACATTCAGGCTAGGATAAAATAACATACCAAAGTCAATTAAAATAATGGTAGTCAAAGGTCATCGCAGGGTGTCAGACCACAAGAGTGCCTCTAGCACTACAGGCAGCTACCTTAGGGATGTTATCGTTCTGCCATACAGGATATAACAATTTACATATTCCCTTCGCACTAATGTGGGCTGGCCCGTGTCCCATGGTGACTACAGGAAGTACATATGCATCTGGTAACATCCATCTGTGCTTCTCTGACTTGTCAGTCCAACACCCATCATTGTCTAATCGTCCTGTTCTCTCCTGCCATATTGCTAACTCCTCAATTGTTGCCTCGCTTTGGATTTCCTTAATGTTCTCCAATGTATCTTCAAACATCGCATTGTCGGGTACCCACCTAGCAGGACCTGCCACAAACATTCTTTTCATTTTAGATCGGGCTGTATCCTTAGCTCTCTGATCTGCAAACGCATTTCCCCTTCCCACATCATCAGTAACTGCCTTATGGGCGATGCACTTCACTATTGCTAACTTTTTGGGAAGTGTCAGAGCTGACAAAAGCCTGTGTATCAGTGGGCCAATCTTTAATCCATGTGAGGTCAAGAATCCCCTCTCCGCCCAGAGCCGCCCAAAATTATGGGCAACCCCAAAGGCGTTTTGGCTGTCAGTATAAATATTGACAGTCAGTCCATCACTTAACTCGCAAGCTCGAAGGAGAGCAACTAGTTCCATAGCTTGGGCCGATTGATAAGGAACACGTGATGTCTCAACTACAGTACACAGTGTAGTAATAGCGTACGCTGCAGTGGTGGTTCGATCTGGTAATTTAAAACATGAGCCATCAACATATAGTTCCCCTTGTGGGTCAGATAAGGGAACATCAGTCAGGTCTACCCGTCCCTTCGTCTCCTCTTTGGTTCAGAAGATACAATCATGTATATCTCTGTCCTCACTTTCAGAAGGGAGGGGTAGTAACGTGGCTGGGTTCAGAGTGGCACATCTTTTTATTGTGACGTGTGGTGCAAAGAGGGTCAGTTCATAGCCGGTCAGACGTGCACTGGTAAGGTGCTGTGCCTTCGTTCTGTTCAAAAGTGTGTCCACAGCATGAGGTACCATAACTGTGAGATCGGTATCAAGGACGAGCCCTGACAATTGTCGGATAGAGACGGCCACGGCCGCAACCGCTCTTAAACAACTCGGGAGGGCTCTCGCGACGTTTTCAAGCAGGGCAGAAAAATAGGCAGACGGCCTCTGCTTACCTCCAAAGGCCTGTGTTAAGACAGAAAGCGCACAACCAGCCGTCTCGTGTACATACAACACGAACAGCTTCTGGTAATCAGGCGTGCCAAGCACAGGCGCAGAGCAAAACGTGACTTTTAGTTGCTCAGAAGCTTGTTGACATTCAGGCGTCCAGGGCAAGGGTTCATGCACATCTTTAGTGGTTAGCTGCAATAGGGGTTTTGTTAGTAAGGAGAAGTTAGGTATCCAGTGCCGACAATACGAAGTAATGCCAATAAAAGCTCGCACATCCCGCTGAGTCTTAGGGATGGGCATTTTGATAATAGCACTAACGCGTTCAGGTGTTAGTCTCCTTCCCTCCTTCGGCAGTAGGTGACCTAGATAGGTGACCTCCTGTCGACAATATTGAAACTTTGAAAGGGACACTTTATGTCCGTGTTGTGCCAAATGTAGTAATAATTTGACCGTTGCGTCTTTGCAACCGTCTTCGGTGTCAGAAGCTATTAAGAGGTCGTTTACATACTGCAGTAATACATTACCTGGGGGAAGTGTGAGGGAATCCAATTGGCCTTTTAAAGCTTGACTATATATGCTAGGACTTTTAGTATAGCACTGAGGACCGCGACAGAATCGGAAACTTCTGCCGGCTAGGGCGAAGCCAAACAAGTGCCTGCTATCTGGATGAATGGGAATGCTAAAGAAAGCGTTTTTCAAATCAATCACAAAAAAGAATTTGGCAGTGGAAGGAATCATTGTCAAAAGGGCGGTGATGTCGGGGACCACTAGGAACTGAGGGACCACTATTTTATTAACCTCGCACAAATCTATTACAAAACGATAGATATCAGGATGAGCATCAAAAGAATCCAAGGGTGCCTTCTTAAGGATGGGGAGAATAGGACTATTACACACATTCGCTGCTGTCTCCTCAACAACTCATGACTTAATCAAATCCTGTATAATCTGCAACAGAGCTCGTTCCCCTGCCTATGGCATATTGTACTGGGGAATACGAGGCAACACAGCGTTGTCTTTAACCCTAATAGAGACTGGAGGTATCTGCAACAACCCTACACCCGTATCACCTGTAGCCCACAACGTGGGCGGCACATCTTTGAACTCAGCAGGGAGTGGAAAAACTCTGTTTGGTACTAGTCACATTTGGTCCTATTGTCAGATAGACACCATCCGGAGAACAGAAAATTGTGGCGTGCAACTTTCTCAGCAAATCTAGTCCCATTAAATTCTCTCCGCAATTTGCTGTTAATAAGAATGGCGAATCTACATTAAAAGGGCCAATAGTCAAAGCAAGGGGCTTGGAAATGGGGCTCACGACCGGTACACCTGGAAAACCCACCGAAACGTTATTTTGGTCAGGCAGAGCTGCCCCGAAGATCAGCGAATGAGAAACAGAGCTATTCATTGCACCTCTATCTACCAAGAATTTTTTAACCGGGCCGTGCAAATCCGCTGTGACATAAGGACCACGCTGATCTACAGGTATCTGAACTGGTCCCTCGCCCTGTCCCTGGCTGTCCTAGCTGTAGGACATCCCTGTCACCTCATCCATATCATAGTCATCGAGATAGTACTGCCTTCCTCGAGGGTCATCAAAATAGTTCTGATCAGAATGATCTTGCGAATATTCATCACACTGGACCCAAACTCGACCACCTCCACCATGACCCCGTCCCCGAGGACCCCGTCCTCTGGGGGCCGCAACTTTCTGCAACAATTACGGGCATTCACTTTGCCAATGTCCCTCCTTTTTACAATACGCACATTGATTCGGCTCCACAGGTGTGCTGTTCCTGCTAGTGCGGGGCAACTGTTGGGCCGAATTGGTGTCACGTCCTCTCCCGTTCCCTCTAGCTGCCTGCTGCATCAACACCTTCGTCTTCAACTCTTTATTTTTCTTCTCCACTTTTTCCTTCTCCTCGTTTTCCCTATGCTCATAATACTGTGCCATACTCAATATCACTGAAGGGGAGGATGTAGTCCAAGTGCTCTCCGAAGCCTGTAACCGAGTCACGATCTCGGGAAGCAGGTTCGTAACAAATCTGTTAACGAACAGTCGGACACCTCCCTCCATTGACAGATCCTGCCCACTAAAATCTAAGTACAGTAGAAGGGAGTGGTCCCAGTAGAACAACTTCGAAAAACACACACAATTAAATACCGACAGACATTGAATTACT